>JBBPDC010005113.1:3160-13873 GCA_037974485.1 Hemigrammopetersius urotaenia | reverse complement strand
TTCCAGTTAAGTGTACCATATGCATCAGACGTTTAGCCAACGTTCTGTGGGCGTGACGTCTGAGGCTGAGACTACTCGCCATCCAACCCTCCCACCTAGACAACAGCTGAGATGTAGAGCGATGCGTCCCCACATTAAAAATGCTTCCGGCACCCATGGATTGTTATCTCTTATTTTATATATCTTGATTGTTCATTTAGTCATTAACTTATTTACTTGTTTAATGTTATTGTTAGTGATCTGGGGAGCCTTAAACAAAACTTGTTCCCTTTGGTCTTGCGAGACCATGATTTGTCCCTGGCCTTCACTTGAAAGCAGTCAGTCTTAGTGTTGTTACTACACAGTGTTTATCAGGTTCTGGCTCTGCATATTGAAATGCACATGAAATGATGGGAAAATGAATTATTTCCTTTGTTTGTTCTTATCATAGATTGAAAAAAATACTGAAAATGAATTGAATCCAGCACTTTAGTCCAGTGAATGGACCAGTGAAGTCAGTGTGTGTTTCTCTCTCTTTTTGTTTTTATCCCCCCAACTCTGTTCTCCACTGTCCTTTCAGTTTCTTTTTTTAAGCTCACTTGTTTAGGTCTTTGGCTCGGACATCATCCAGACATTGAATTCATGCTGTTTTCTTTCCCTCTTGCTGCATTTTTTACACCATGACTCATCATTGGTAGGGCAGCAAATCTCTGACCTTATAATGATTCAATCCGATTAAGACTCTTTAAGAAATTAGTCAGTGATGAAGAAGGCCTCTGACTGAAATGGATTTGATTATTTTGGTACGAATAAGTATATTCCAAAAAAATTCTAATTGCACAAATGCAATTGAAGGAACTTGTTTGTATGGTGGCACAATGCAGACAATGCGCCATTCCTTCTTTTTTAGCACATGGATTTTAAATGCGTAAAAACATCATATAGTCATATTTAGTATAGTGTGATATTAAACATGCACAAAAAACTGTCACTGCAATTTGGCCAAATGAGTAGCAGATAAACCAAAGACTCTGGTATCATGCACGCTCCAATCACGCTACATGGCAGCGAACAAGAGATTTGTTTTCAAGCTCTGTAATTATTCGAGTTCTGTAACCACAGCATCATTTTTCTTATTTTGATATATTGTCATTTTCTTTAGAACTATTCTTTAAAGAACAATATTTTTATTTGAAAATTAGGAGAAATATTGTCAGTAGTTCTTAAAAACTAAGGCAAAGCTGTTCAGTTTACCTGTAAAAGATAAAACCTGAACATATTTGCAGTGGTCTCTTTTTCCAGAGCTATATATGCATCCATATATTTTAATCAATCAATCAATCAATCAATCAAACTGTCTGTCTGTCTGTCTGTCTGTCTATCTATCTATCCATCTCTCTATCTATCTGTCTGTTTGTCTGTCTAGATTGATAGATAGATGTGGGTAATGTGGATAAATCAATCAAATGTACCTCAATAATTATGTGGTTAGATATTATCCAGATTCTGAGCAGTTGTTCTGAGCAGTTCCTGGAATCGAATCAAATAGACAAGGGCTTCTTGAGCGGCCACTGTACAGCAGGTAGGATTATGTGCAGGGTGGTATAGTATCTCCAGCACAAGCTGTCATACCCTGTGGGTTTAGGCACTGATCCCTACTGCCTACTCTACAACTACCCTCTCTCTCCATCTCACTCTCTCTCTCTCTCTCTCTGGCTCTCTTTTTGTCTGGACACAGTGCCCTGCATGTCCCAGGGGAAGAATGGGCAGAGCTAAGGGAGTTGATGTTTATCTGAGGTACTGGAAGAGTGGGAGCCTAAAGCATGTATGATGAGTTGCCAGGACAAAGACATAAAGAGAGAAAGAAAGAAAGAAAGAAAGAAAGAAAGAAAGAAAGAAAGAAAGAAAGAAAGAAAGAAAGAAAGCTGGAGAGTGGCTCTGGATCTGTGGTGAATAGTATAATGAAGCAGTTGGCTAGCGAACTCATGGATGTAAATCTGTACTTCTAAGAGACAAAGAGAGGGATGATAAGGAGAGCAGGCACAAGAGAGATAGGCAGTGAATGTGAAAACTGATCCATGGCTGTATTCCACAACTCCCCCACCCCACCTTACCCTAACCAAATACACTGCTCCATCCTCAACAGTACACTCATCTGCTCTGCTTACCTGCCTCACTGGCTGCACTTTACAGTGCAAACAGAACAGTCTGTGGAAGTGTGTCTGTGTGTGTGTTTGCTCCCATGAGCAGTTTCTACTGTAGAGCGCACAAATCACTCACTAGATGCTCACATAACTGACAGCCCCAAGGAGAATTATGGCTTTCATAAATTACTCAAGTCGACCCACCTCTGTCTTCCTAGGCAAGCAAACCACAGCTATGAAATCTTGTCAACAGGGGTTCATGTTTCTCTGTAACAGTATCTTCCCATAAGTTAAACCTGAATCTGCTGGTGTGGTTTATCAGAAGTGTATCTCATGATAAAGTCCTACTTATATTGCAAATGGGTGAATTAGCAACATAGCAACGTTTGTGCTAATAAGTAACAGTAATTAGTAATATTAGCTTGCTATTTTACCCAATATAAGCTAGCATTCAATGCAAGTTAAGTTAAATAGAGCAAAAAATGCTATGTATTTTTCTATGTATCATTCAATGCTGTAATTACTAACAATTATTCAAAGCATTTCTGAATGCAGACTGTTGCAAGGCCATCTAGCTATGAATAAGTAAATAAACTAGACCGCCTTTCCACGAGAAGATCTGAAGATAGATTACGTGCTTGCTATAAATCCAGTGTTTGGAGGCACCCAAACTTTGGTTTTATGAGCGAAGGGAATCAGAAGAGGCACGAGTTCGATACCCCACTGTGAACAGAATTCTTTGTTAACAAGAATTGTTTTTGGCCATAAAACCGCTCTTTTTTATTCACTTTTTTTTGTAGCATTACTGAAGTAGGAAGTTTCAGTAGATTTTCCACTCTCATAACAGACAGAGGTTAATGACATTCATGCTCCAAAAGATGGAAAGGCAGTGCTGTTTAATGTTAAATGAGAGAGAGGGTGAGAGAGAGAGAGAGAGAAAGGACAGAAAATGCCGTAAAAGCATTACTCACCTTGTGTGACCTGCTTTATTCACTCAGGTCACACACAAGCGAGGTCAATTGACTGTGGAGCAACTGGCTGTTCATACACATGCTCACAAAAGCATACACACACACACATAGCTTAATTGTCGCTAGCTTTTTTGGGGCGGGAGTAGCGAGGGAGGAGGGGGTTGAGCAACTGTGCAACAGTGAGATATTAATCACAGGATTTAATGAGGTGACACCAGTCTGCACCTCATTGTGCCGCAGACGCTTTGGTTAGAGACGTCAACTTAAGGACCACGGAGAGCGGCAGGTGTGGAAAGTGTATTTGAGGGAGAGCACATAGAACTACACAGACAATAAATTATGCACTAATTAGTAATGGTTGGGCCACCAGGGGAGGGACGTGATGTAGGGCTGGGTGATATGGTAAAAAGCTGCAATGTATTTTTCTATATATAATTTAATACTGTGATTACTAACAATTATTCTCAGCTTTTCTGAATGCACACTTGTAAATCCAAACAGTATTTTGAAAAGAAATGAAAGGTTGTTTCAGCCATTCAGCTTTAAATAAGGAAATAAGCTAGACTGCATTTCCATGAGAAATTGTAAAGCTTGATTACATGGTTGCTATAAAACCAGTGTATGTAGGCACATAAACATTGTATTTATGGGCAAAAAAGTTCTTGTTAGAAAAGATTTCTGTTCACTGTGGCGTATCAAACCTGGTGCCTCTTCTGATTCTCTTTATTCAGCGAATTGCGTTTTAATGCAAAGCCATTTATGGTGAAGGACGGCTGAAAATGGGTGGAGCAAACTGCGATCGCCAAAAAAGCGCACATAGTCTAATTCAGGGGGCTGGACATTTTTAATTTAACCAAAACAAACAGTGGTGCATGTCTTTTTGTTCATAACTGACCTTAGGATCTCAAAGGTTGTTTGTAAGTCTGCTGTGTTTTTTCAGCTTCTCATCAAATGATCAAAAATCTAAACGCACACGCAATACACCAGATATTAATGAACATTTTAGAATTGGAATTAAGTACGAACTCAATGAGCCCTTTTTCAGCTATTAAAGGATAAGAAAACAAAAACTTAAGAAGAGCATAGTGAGATTGCACTAATAAAAAATTGCACTAATAAATACATTACGTAAATAAGTAATGTAATAACGTGTCTTTTATACTGAGTGAACATTAAGCTGAATGTTATGAATTCTTTAGTATATACATGACACATGGATTTACAGTAGATTGGGTTGGGACGCAACAGAATAGAAAGCAGAATTCTTACACATTTTATACATGTTAGGAGCAAACAAGCAAACAGACTTTGGTTTGTACAATCTAAATAGGAACAGCTTCTTTTTAAACACTGTGAAATCTCACACTCTGAATGCTTAAGTGAGCTTAGCATCAGCACTGTATTGAACTGGTGCACATATTTTTGTGGTATAGTGTGGCATACACAATAATAAAAATGCCTAGCTACTAACTTTAGGGATATGACACTTTTTACTGACTAATGGTACCCAGTCGTGTTATATGTTATATGTGTATAAAAGCTATATTCTGTGCAGTTTCTGGACGCTTAAGACAATTCACAAAATACAGAAGACTGCAGTAATTAAGTAGGAATCACAGCAGGAGACCATGTGTTTTATCAAAATGTACTCTAAAAGCATTCCATTTATAAATACAGCCATGGAAAAGAATAAGATACCACATTCCCTTTTTTTCTGTTCACTGTTTGTACAATGTGAGGCAGTTCTCACTTGCCTGGTACTCGCTGGGCCAGAAAGTGCTGACAGCCAGCTCCACCTGGTGCCACTCCTGGTCACTCGATCCAGAAATTCTCCACACGGCGTTGCCTTGCGGCCCACCATTCACCCGCACATACACGTTGAGCCCCCCAGGGCTGTGGCCATCGCGGCTGTACAGAAAGTAGCTGAACTGCACACAGTGTGTGTCGTTTTCACTCAGAGGACGCAGCAGCAACTGTGCATGCTGGCCTGACCCATGTTGAGAAGCGTTCACCAGCAAGTAGGAACCTAAACAAAGAGAGAGAAAACAGAAAAAGAAAGATTTTCAGTCTAAAGAGTAGGCACAGTCTGAGCAGCTCCTGTCTGTGCAATAGATAATGATCTATAGATATTCTTTGAGAATAAAGTACTGCCTGATCCCCTTCTGAAAAAAAGAGAGAGATAAAGAGCGAGAGACAACAAGAGAAAGTTGAAGGGGTTCTATGTAGTGATTAAATCTTGCTTCATATTTCTTTCCCTTCCTTTTTCTCCTTCAGGTGAAGACGCAGACAGAGTCATCTTCTGCAGCTCATGCCTTTTAAAACAAGTCCAAGAAGGCAGCCTTGAACCTCAGAGTCTCTGAAGACACTAAGGTGAGCACCTCATCTCCAAGGACTGTGAGTTTTCAAAAAGCCCTGACACATTCAGTCTACAAAATGAACATCATGTGTCTGTGTGTGTTCTTATTCCTGTGTGTGAGAAAGAGATGGTGACAACAAGCAGAAAGCTTCATTTCCTCACCTAAGCAGGTTGCAGTCCAAAGAAAAGCATTAATTGCATCTACATTATCAGTTTCTTAGACTTGTTGGCCATTATATCGGAAACACTTACCATATAGTTATACTGTACTTTACAATCATGTGTAAACGTTTTTACACTCCCTAAAATAAACTAAATTAAACGTGACATGCAGATTGCACTGTTTGGGACACAGTTTCCATTCATTATTGCAGAAAAATAAAACAGCGTGCCATGTTTCCACTGACCAAAGTATGTTTAATATTTTGTTTCTATATGTTAAATCCAACAGATAATCAGTAAATGTGCATTAAATGTGAAGATGTGTTCTCTCAAAGCAGATGTGTAACCATTTTGTGTTAGAAAATCATCTTCAGCGATGCAAAGTGGGGTGCCACAGGGCCACCGCAGACCAGAGATTATTTGTGTTATGGAAGATTTGCTGCACAGCAGGTGACACTGACATGACAGTGTCTGAGGCCGGTATGCCTATCAGGGGCAGCGGGCGCCATCAGTTGCAGCATTTTTACACACGCTAGTGCCACTGATAATTTGAGAGTGGTTCATGACCCAAACATATCCAGCAGGCATTGGACCTGTGGTCAGAAAGTGACCTTGGATGAAAGCATTGATGGCACGAACTGTGCATCACTAAATGGGGCTACACTGCAGTCCCAGCTCCACGCACATTACCATGCTACTTTCAAGTCAGTGCCACTGCTGGGCTGAGAATGGTCCACCTCTATGGTGATCACTTTCCATTGATGAACATGGTAAAGGGAGGATGTTCAATTATGCAGCAACAGATGGACTACAGTCTATAACTATAAACCTACAGAGTGCATTTATACGGTGGCTGGTTCTGGCAAAAGATGCAAAGAAGGTGTGTTCACTAGCAAGCCAGAGTAGTTTAGGTCACAAAGGGCTTTTTTTTTTTTACCATTGTCGAATAACAGATTCAAAGGACTGTCTATTCAAAGTCAGATTCAAAGTCTTGAACTCAGTCAAAGTCTTGAACTCAGTGGCTGTAAATAGATCCCTGTGGAGTTGGAGCAGGGCAGAGGGCAGCGTGGGTAATGTAGTTTATAGAGAAGCTGTAATCAGTGCAGTGATGACAGGTACACTTCTTCCCTCATTAATCATACTGACACAGTTATTAAAGTTCTAATGCCTGCCAGGAGGGTAAGTGGGCGCACACACGCACACACACACACACACACACACACATACACACACACTCTGTCTCTCTCTCACACACACACACACACACACACAGACACACTCTCTCTCACACACACACACACACACACACACACACACATATATATGCTCTGGTCCAGCTCCAGCTGACCTTTCCCTCTATCTCAGCAGCAGGTAAAGTGATTAAGATCCTTCTGCCTTAGGGACCCTATACCCTCTCCATTAGGGTGGGCGATATGAGGATATGTTATCATGATAAATTACTTCACGGTGTACTTTTCTTAATGTATCATGGGTATGGTCAGTACATCTAGAACACAGCACAACTGGATCATGAAAAAGGCCGTAAAAAACAACAGCCTGTGTATACTGGCTGCACTGCTCAGAAAAATCATGACACACCATCTCATCATACACACCAATGACTAGTACTGGTCCTACTGGTCCTCCATGTGCAGTCAAAACAGCTCTGAGACTTCTGAGGGTGCCTGGTGGTATCTGACAATAAGACATTTGCAGGAGATCCTTTAAGACCTGTAAATTGTGAGCCGGAGCCACCACAGATTGGGCTTGTTGTTCCAACACATCCCACAAATCTCAACTGGATTGAGATCTGGGGATTTTTGATGCTCTTTGTCATTTCCCACAGTTATTACCCTTTGGAAGATGATCTGACCAAGCTGTCCGGCATTAACAACTGAGTCCTTGTCAAAGTCACTCAGAGGACATTCTCGGTCTAGAAGTGACACTGACATGATATTGGAATGTTAGTGGAATATGTATGTGTGTGTGTGTGTGTGTGTGTGTGTGTGTGTGTGTGTGTGTGTGTGTGTGTGTGTGTGTGTGTGTCACATAGTAGTGTCCCTGGACACTTCAGTATCACTGCTGGACTGAGAACAGTCCACCAACCAAAAACATCTGTCCTGAGGCCAGAAACTGACCACTTTCTGACCACAGAAGGTGTGAATCATATGTAATTATTTATTTGTTTAAAATCATCTACAAACGTACGTCTTTGAATTACATTAGAAATATTTTTTAAAAATATGACAAAAATTTAACTTAAAAAATTAAAAAATTAAAAGACATATGAGGCACTATAGCATATTTTCATTCAGCCAGTAATACACCATTATTGCAGCATCGTTTCTCACTGCAAACACTAACTGGCAATCCTGTTAGCAGACTGAGAGCTTTAACAGTCATGCTCTCTTGGACTTCTGGCACAATGGTGTACAATATCACTCTTAATCACTCTCCGTCCCTTTCTCTACGCCACTCTTCACTACATCTCTCTTCCTTTTTCTACATACAATTGTGTCATGGTCTTTTGACTTCTGTTTGATGACAACCTCTCTCCCTCTCTCTCTCTCTGTCTCTCTCTTTCTCTTTAGCTCTCTCTCTGTGTTTTCTGGGTACTTTAAGATTTGTGGGACAAAGAATAAACAGATAGGAGTTAGAAAACAGGTGGCGCATCCCTTAACCTTAAAATTGAGGCCCATGCATTTGTGCAATGGGGAATTAGTGCGCGCCAATTCCAAGCTGTTGCAACTTTCAGGAGGGATTTGCCTGCTCAGATGCCATTTCTAATCAAATGTAGAACATTTATGAAGCACTACCGAGCTTAAGAATCTGTCGACCGCGGCGCAAGATTATTCATGAGGGGAGGAAGGCATATGGTGGCAAGGCAGCTAAGAAGCAAAGCGAATGGCAGGCGTGTTTCCCAAGGTGACCCACGTCCTGACACGCGAAGTGAAAAGCAGCGTGGAGTTGGGTATATCTGGAAGGTAAACAAACTCTCTTTGACAGTATATTGTCAGTGGGTTAGACAAACAGGTATCCATGATAGTTCAAGGGCAAAGTAATAGTCCTTGGAAAAAAGGCAAACAACTCTTCATTAATATATTTGTTGATTTTTTAAATTAGTTTTTTTTCCAACCAGCAGTCCTCCAACTTCTAAATAGTTGAACTTTTCTCACTGTAATAGCAAAATGACACCAAAATTTCACTTTGAGGAGTGGACGAGCAAGGCATCACATCTGTGTGTGTGTGTGTTAACTGTCTGATTTGCATGCATGATCAGTCTAGTGGAAAGGATTTCTGAGCTGCACCACTAAGAGGGACCAAAGAGACTTAAATCAAAAGTCTAACCGACCACCTTTATCTGGATCGTGGCCAGAACAAGCTTCTGTATCCAGGGTTGTCGGCATTCAAAGCTCTGGAGCATTTGGAATAGCAAAATGGAACATATTCAGCAGAATTCTGTAGAACAGAATCCCATTTAAAACAGAATTGAATTCAGTACATATATTGTACATATACTGAGTGGCCACTTTATAAGAAATGCCAGACATATAAGAGCACTTTGTAGGGTTGGGGTTACTGACTGTATGGCACATTGTGTCAGCCTCTCTTCCAACAAGCGTAAAGTGACCATTTGTCACTTGTGAACACACCACAGCACACAATGTGAACAGCACAAAATGCATTTTAACCCACTCACTCAAGTAAAGCAGTGGGCAGCCAGGAACGCAGCACCCGGGGTGCAGTGTATGAGGACAGAATCTTGCTCAAGAAAACCTCAGAGGTGCAACTAGCAGTCCTGGGATTTGAATCCCCGGTCTTATCGTAGGGGCGATGCCCTAAACGTTAGGACATCAGTTGCCCCAGTGGTTGACAATAACAACAAGGGCCACCATAAGACCATATATCTTGTATATAATAAAATATGCCACTTTAAAATTAGATTAGTTTATCAATGGTCATGAATTAGGTGACCAACACCTTAAAAAGTGAATCAACAGTTAAAAAGGGCAACAATGACCAAATAGGGAGATGTTCATCAGTACTGTGAACCCTGTAATACGTTACATATTCATCCAATTCAACATGTTTATTTATGTGTTATAACTGCTTAGTAATCTTTATTATGTTTATAACAGGAGCCTTAAAGTGCAATTTTAGACCGTTTTAATAAAATTCCATAAAACAATGTTCCATTTTAATAATAATGAGGATGTTTGGCTAATCTAAATGATAAAAGTTTCTGCTGATGGAACGGCCTCTATGAGACAACAGTTAAATAACCAGGAACTGTAAACTACTCATTTGTAAATGTGGTCCTACAGTAAAGTGGTACCCAATGAAGTAGCCAATAAGTGAATGGCACACCACAAAAAGCCCTTTGTTGGTATAGTCAAACACAAAGAAAAACATTATGTTTTGATGTTCGAAAGAAGTGCTACAAAAACACATCAGTGGGTTTCACAAGTACATCTTCTACAATGTGAACTATAAGTACATGTGTTTGGATGTATTTTGATACGAACATACATGGTCTCTTAAATATTGAGTGTATGCTTCAGAATTCCTCTAACACGTTTGTAACACAAAATAAGGATAGCCCTTCTGTTCCAATAGTGTTGATAGTTCGAGGTGCTCCAATTAAACGTGAGAAAGTGGGCCTCATGGAGGAGAATATTACTCAGAAAACATTGATTTCTCTCCTGTCAACCCACTTCCCTCCTACACATGCACAGACATGCCTCTACTCTATCTCCTGCTGCTTTCTACTCATGGGTGTGGGAAGAGAAGAGAAGAGAAGAGAAGAGAAGAGAAGAGAAGAGAAGAGAAGAAAAGAAAAGAGAAGAGAAGAGAAGAGAAATCAGCCTAGCAATTAAGGGAAAAGGAGAAAAATTCTTGAAAAATCCAACAGAAAATTACCTAATCGTGTTTCTTTCAATATAGTATGTAGGTAAATATAGCTATATATAAATGCAGGTAAATATAGTTATATATAGTATGTAGGTAAATATAGCTATATATAGTATGTAGGTAAATATAGTTATATATAGTATGTAGGTAAATATAGTTATATATAGTATGTAGGTAAATATAGTTATAT
>JBBPDC010005102.1:0-12689 GCA_037974485.1 Hemigrammopetersius urotaenia | reverse complement strand
GATGTCCTTGTGGGGTTACAGCTCTGCCCCCCCCCCCCCCCTTCAGCCCTCCAGTTCTTATAATGCAGCATCCAGCACAAAACAGCCATCGACTCTGAATTCCGTTTTTAATGAGGTGCAACAGAAGCAGCGATTTGTGTCATCTCTTATTTTTCTGCCATAAACATCTGCGGACAAATCGATTCCCAGAGCATTATAAATCACATGGTAAAAAATGGGTACTGTCCCTGAACATCATCTGGAGGTGAGATGCATTAAAAGTAGCAAATGATTATTGTTTTTTTTTCAGTACCGTGATATAACAATAATAATAAGAATACAGACATACATACCCATACGGAAATACGGAAATATATTGCAGTGTATTGGAATTCATGTTGTCGAAGTAAAAAATGTATTTAAAAATATATTTTAAGCAATATATTCTATATATTCCTCAAATATAGTTAAAACATATGTAAATACATTGATTCGTCAGCATATTATAAAATATATATTTAAATATAATTACACATATATAGACAAATATACCATATATTGCCCATTGCCTATATATTCCCAAACATATTTAAATCAATCAGGTTGTTTTAAATTTAATTTATTAATTTATGTAATTTATGTGACAATTAGAACAAACAAATACATACAGCGCAGTGGTGGCCTGAGGTTTAAGGATTTGGGCTGGTGTTCAAAAGGTTGTATACCTGTCATATATAAGTAATATATTAATTGACATATATGTTTGCATATATTAAAAACAAATATAATGAAAATGTATAAATGTATTTTTAGAAATATACTGCACTATACCAAAGCTGCATTTTTTTGTAGATTTAAAATATATTTAAAATATATTGGTGTTTGTGTCATATATTTGTCAATACATTAGTCCATAGGGCTGGGCGATTTGGCCTAAAATCAAAATCTCAATTAATTGAACATTAATGAACAATTTAAAAAAAAATTTTTTTTTTTTGCCCTCATAGTTCACTGACAAGTTGCTCAGTTGTCTCAGTGTTTAAGCTCTCCGTGCTCGACGTGTCGGCGGAATAACGTAGCATAACGGAGCGGGGTCACGTGACTCCACACGCGGTAGTGTTTTTAAAGGGAACGTAATCGAAATTAAAAAATAAAAATTTGATCGATTATAGGTTCTTTTCGATTCATCGCCCTGCCCTATTAGTCCGTGTATTTTTTTGTAGTGAAAATATATTGTCTATAATATATTTTGTATTATAAACATTTTTCGTGTGGGTACATACATTCAGAGTCCCCATATCCATGAAATATTGCATGGGGAAATAATAAGCATACCATATACACCCTATTAGTGAGAAAAATTGCCCGTTTCTCTTAAATCCCTAGCGATAAGGCAACAAAATGAGGCCCAATGATGACAGCCAGACGAGGTGCGCTGTTCATGAAATATGCAGAAGTGCCTCTTGTTCTCTTTAAAGGCTTTTTCTAATGTCCTTTTATGCCGTGTTTGCTAAGCTACATTATTCACCCTCCCAACATCTGCAATTTGGATTTCTACCTAATAAACAGGGATAGATGGCTGCTGCTTCTTTTGCACTAGATAGCTTTAGTCCAAATGCTCTTAGAGCTGAAGCATGGAGTACTTATCCTCTGTTTGAAGCCATTATCATTCTGCAAATCTGCGCCGGCAAGATTATATGTACGGCAATGGAAGATAAGAGGTTGCTTAAAATGCTTGAGAAAAAAGTCACGTTTAAAGGAACATGCTCTTTATTCTGCAGACTGAATGCATATGAGGGAAGATCTGGTGGAATACATAAAGTCATACAGGAAGATGGTTGCTGGCAAAGCCAACAAGTCACCAGCTGGCAACCTGGCGGTCCTCAGTAACTCAGAGAGTTGCTCATTGGCACACAGAGCGTCGGACACAATGGGCCTTTTCATTACCTTTCAGCCCTCCGGTTTGTGTTGCATCTCACAATGCAGCCTCCAACACAACATGTTTTTTCAGCTTTGGACTGTTTCTGCGCTAGATTTTCAGCAAGGTGCTCAGAAAACAGGTAAAACGCTTCAAACTCAGGGTCTGTGCAACCCCCCCATGAACCTCAGCAGACAGGGAAGTGAGTAAGATTTGAACAAACGGTGAAACACATTGTAAATGTTGGAAATGACACAAATGAAGGGGTGTTCCCTGTCTAAGTACACGGGTTAACATCTAATTTATGGGCGCCTGATTCACTGTTTAGCCTGAAGCAGAGGACGAGATCCGCCAGACACCGTTCCACTCTGTTCACACTGAAACCAAAAGGGGTCGGAAGGAAAACCTCTCAATCACGGTGGCTTCAGCTCACCTGAAGCTGCTTCTTTTATCGCTTACGTCTCTTAGGGGTGAGGGGTGTCATGTTTCTCAGCCCTGATGCCCCTTAGGTGGAAAACCTGACGCAAACTAGCAAAAACAATCCCAGCTTCACAAACCTAACTACACCGGGGCGTTCGTTTCATCCGCAGCAATTCCTGGCCACATCTCAACATCTCAAGTTCCTCGCCGTTCTTCAGGAGAAACAAAAGTTATTGTATAGTATCGCGTTACCTTTGTGAGTGAATGGGAGCACTCTTGCACAAGCAGAAGCTGGTGGATCCCAGACTTCCAATAGTGATAGTAAAGGTCCCTTAGACAGTTCTACTCTCGGATCTTTTCCGTTCGCTTTGCTTTCCTCTCTTCCACACATATGCACCGGCGCAGACACGCCGTCCCACGTTCCAGGTGAAGGAAGCTGATGATGTCATCTGAAATCTCTTTGTCCATAGTGGGTGTTCCCGTATGGGGCAACAGCTCTCCCGGCGTCAACCCAGGACAAGTAAGGGCAAGGGAGTCTTCGCGGGAGTAGGAAGGCAGCGGGGCGGGGTGGACATGGCGGGAGCACATAGTAAACCATGTGCAAAAGGGATCATTGGGGATGGTTTTCATGTGGAACCACAACATCTTGTTCTACCAAGTTCTCTGCAGAGCAATGTTTGCCTTGTTCTAATCTTTCATATCATTTGATTTTCATATTCCTTTCCCTCCACCTCTTCAGAGAACAGAGAGATTTGTGGAAAGACATGAAACTGCACTGTTACAAAACTGATTCAGCAAATCATCTACTTGTTGCACAGAATGTTTATGTGACCCTAAATAGGGTCATTTTGGTCATTTCTTTTAGATATAATTCTTTTTAGATTGGAAAAGAACTAGAGATGATCTCCTAGTTACAGATAAAGAGGTCCAAGTGAGTTGTATACCATGACAAAGAGCAAGTGCTCTAAACAGGGCATTGGTAAGTGACTCAAAAGAGCAAAGTCCTGCCTGTACTACCATATGATTTTTATGGCACTGACATAGAAAACAAGCTGCCCATTCCAGAGCACATCGATTCAACCCTAGTTTGATCACCAAGCATTACTGTCATACTGTTTTTACGGTCGGACGTTGCAAAAAAGCATTTTGCTGCATGCCGTACCATGTATGATGGTGTATGTGACAAATAAAATCTGAATCTGAATCTGAAGCCAATGGCAGAAGATTTGTTTGTTTTTATGATTTCCTGAATGGCAACCACTGGTATCTTCACAAAATGATGGGGAATGGTCATATCTCTGGGATGGTAGCCATTTCACAACATTCAATAAAGTCAAAATAATGACTTTTTGCAAAAATCACTCTCACCGATTACACACAGTAAATGTGTGCTCTAACTGGGACTCGATATTTGACCTAATGAATATCGCTAAAAACGTTCCAGTCAGATGGTTTTTTTTGCCGACTGGGATAAACCCACTTGCATTGGTGTCTCATCCAGATGTCCTCCCTCAATATTTGCAAAAATCACCAACAAGAAAATTCCATCCTACCTCAGGGAGATGAAGAGTCATTTGGTTCGGAGCTGATCCCGTAGCTATTGCTTTCCACAGCTGCCCTGTACACCATCTAACTCCAGCTTGCAAGAAGTCACATGTATCTCTGAGAAGAAAAAAAAAAGGACTGCCCCTCCTCAAGTGTAAACAGTGTCCACACTTCCGTTACTGCCATAAGGAGTAAATAGGCTCCTGCAAGTCTTTAATCACACAAGGCCTTCCCCCTGAAGTTGAAATCTGGTGACCAGACTTAAGTATGAATTTTTGACTGGAGCATGAAAGGGTTTTTTTTTTCTTGCTTCTTCACTCTTATAGTGCTGTCCAATGTTGGTGCACTAAGGGAACAAAGAAACTGGTTCTGCAGGCTAGGATTTGAGGCCACCTTTGGAGGAGAGAGTGATGTAAGCCATGTTGCACAAAGGGAGAGAGAGAGAGAAAGAATTATGTCAAAATAAATCAAGATATTTATGGAGATAAAACCCTGAAAGCAATGATAAATTGAGTTGCTAGAAAACAACCAAATGAGATCAGTTGCATTTTGTATCATTGCAAGACCATAGATCAAGCAAAAGCATATTTTACAACGTAAACTCACGGTTTAGTACTGGAAATAAACACACTAGTCATGTCTCCCATTAAATTTGATCACTGGCACTCAACGATGCAGTTTCATACAAATGCTGCAGGCAATGTCGTTTAGAGTGAGAAATTGATCAAAATACTAAGCACGAACTTCAACAAAGTATCGCATTTGCTAATAAAACGAAACAAAGAGGTAAAACAGAACGTGGAAAAGTGGAAAAAATATCAAACACATATTAGTCCTGTCTAAAGTCCACACTCCCTCTACTTACTCAGTTAGAACCGACCAATGGGAAGCCTGCTGGAACTCACGTGACCTGAATGCGGAAGATATAGGAGTGTGAGTCTTCAGTGAGAAAACCAACAAGAGATTAACGGTTTTATCTTTGTATGTAACTGCGAATTTATGTACTGAAGTGTGTTAAATGTCGATGTTCTTTTAAACTGATGGCGTTTACGTCTGTGCCACTATCGGCTTGATGTTTACCTCCTAGCGTGGTGTGTTTACAGGCTACAGCGAGTCGTGCTGCAGTCACAGTGCACGAGAAATGTGGAAAATAAATCTAATTTATTAAAGCATTAAAACTCCACAATGCGTCTTGTAGAAGCCAACCAACCGCAACTGATTCGTTCCTCACAAAAGGACGAATACTATCAAGGCATCCTTAGAAATAACGCCAACGAAGCTTTCCAGGCGGTCGCTGGTGAGTATCACCCCTGAATGAAAAATACACTGTACGGACAAAAGTTTTGGGACACACCTCTTAATTATTGAATTGAGTTGGACCCTTACTTCCAGTAAAGCTCAATCAGCATACCAAGCCTTGCTTACAACTTTGTGACCACCGTTTGGAGAAGAAACCTTTCTATTCCAGTATGACTGTGCCCCCGTGCACAAAGCAATCTCCATAAAGACATGGTTGGATAGTTCAGTGTGGAAGAATTTGACTGGCCGCACAGAGCCCTGACCTCAACCCCATCCAGCACCTTTGGAATGAACTACAATGGAGATTGTGATCCAGGCCGTCTCGTCCAATATCAGTACCCGACCTCATAAATGCTTTACAGAATAAATGGGCACAAATTCCCACAGAAGCTCCAAAATCTTGTGGAAAGCCTTATAAGAGAAATGGAAGCTGTTAAAGCTGCAAAGAGGCGGACCAGCTCCATATTAAAGTCTATGTCTATGTATTAAAGTCTAAGCCTGTTGGTGTAATGGTTAGGAGTCCCAAAACTTTTGTCTTTATAGTGTATGGTGACCTTTTCTGATGGTAGGGAGTGGTTGCATTTTACTAATGTGCATTTTTTTCTCTCCTATTTAGGCTCCAAGCGGTGGCTGCAGTGGAGGAAAGAGCTTGAACTGCTGTCCGACCTCACCTACTATGCACTAACGACTCTCTCAGGTAAAACCAGTTAGGGACACCAACCTTGTACCTACATATGTTTTCTTCAGTTTACCTTCCATATTCATGTACTCTTGTGCTTTACAGCGTTGTGCCTGCATGTGAGTGGATCACTGCTGGGTGGAAAATTCAAAATAAATAAATAAATAAATAAATCCAGTCAAAATTAAACCTGTGGTTAGAAACTGACCACTGGAAAACTGCAACAGAGAGAAAAAATAACACACTTTCTGTATCCAGTAACACTTGTGGAACTGTGTAGTATCATTTATAAAAGCCTTAAATTGTGCATGGAATAAGCTAAGCTAATATATGTACCAGTGCAACACATTATCATTACACTAAAGAAGCTTCATCACAAATAGGATCATTTCAGCTGTTGGTCTCAGTTCTGGGTGTTACTACTATGTTAAAAAATGGTGCAAAACTCAAATATTTTCTGGGCAGGGGTGGTCTTTTAATATCTTGTAGGAATAGATGGGATACATTAGGTAACTGTAAACATAAATCACACCTGTGTGGTGTAAAATGTGTTGAGTATAGAGTTGGATGTACCTTCTAACCTGCAAAGTCAATCTCTGATTGTCACCCACCTGTGGTGGTTTCTCCGCAGGATATCAGACATTAGGCGAGGAGTATGTCAGCGTTATCCAAGTTGACCCGACGAAACGCAGGATTCCATCTCGAGCACGTAGGGGGGCCCTCATTCTCCTCCACGCCTTCATGCCGTACCTCCTGGACAAGCTGCTGGTCTGCCTAGAGCATGAGTTGGAGGCTGAGGTGCAGGATTCTCAGAATGCCCAGCGAGAGATCGCATTAACCTGGAACCCAATGTCTTATGTAAAGGCATGGATACGCAAGGCTGTGGGAACGCTGAACGAGCATCAGAGGAAATGTTTAAAGCCTGTGATCTTCAGAGTGCAACAGGGAATCACTATCTTGCACAGGTTGCATGTGGCGCTGTTCTATATTAGAGGTTTCTATTATCATCTGGCCAAAAGAACTGCAGGCGTCAGCTATGTAAGTAATTCTGACCAGTTATTGGCAACAAACAGACTCAACATTAGAACTGAATTAATTAACATTAACATTTTATGCAGTGTCTAATGTAAGAATGGCTTAAACTAATTCTCATCTTTTTCCATACCTGCACAACAGCATATAGAAAATAACAGAATAATGGCTTTATTGCATAGTTTAATAACGTATGGTGTACTGTAAGTGGATAAAGTGTAAGCTGTTACAGTATTGTTTATTAGATGGGTTTCTGAACGAATTAATAAGTACAGCCTTTTTTCCCCCTCAGCTTAGATTGCAGCATATAGCAGGGGATGACAGGGTCATTCGTAAGAGCTATCAGCTTTTAGGAGTTGTCTCGCTCCTGCAGCTGGCCATCACCCTGACACTACAGTTTAACAACCTGAGACAGAGACAGCGCGCCAGGCAGGAGTGGAAACAACACCGGAACCTTCCCTCAAGGTGGGAACCGGCTCACAACATTGTTCGATTCCCTTAATAAGCAAACGCTCGATCCACCCTCAGTGTCCCCAAAGTTTTTCTCTTTAGTTTTCTGCTGGAACTACGAGGCTACTGTAGAGCAAACCTGTACACCAGCAGTAAATTTGCTCACTCAATACATTTGGCTTAATTAAAAAATGTACAGGTAAAATTCAGGCATCAAGACGCCAGACAATGCTTTAGTCGTTCAGCATGATTTTGTTATCCAGTGTCAGAAGCCAGGAAAGCGAGTCATTCAAGTTTAATGAATCAAATGTGAGTTAAAGCAAGTGTTAATGTGTGGTGTTGTAGCACCAATGCAGGATAACAGAAGGAAAATTCAATTACAAAACACATCTCGGGTTCTCAGCTGTGCTTTATTATGTAAGAGGGAATTGGGTTTTTATTATTTTGATTCTGCTACGACACATACTGCAAATAAAAAAAAAAGGTGATGCTGCAATTCAGCGTTATATTGGCTGCATCCAAAACCGCATACAGTGTGCACCGTATTATTATTCTGACTCACAAAAATGATGGAGGCATTTGGACACTAGCTTATGACTTAATATAGTGAAAGTCTGGGTTTTATTTTCGGAGGTGTGGGTTGAAATCGTGACCACCGGATATGCACATAGAGCAAAAAGACTCTAGGTCAGCATTTGAAAGACTGTAATACTGTGTAAAAAAAAAAAAAAAATGACCATACAACTTTCTGTGTCATACGTTTATAATTCTACACAATGTTTTTTGCATTAAAATGACCTGACATAGCCCTCAGGCAAACAGCAGCCCTTTTCTGCTTTAGCTCAAATCCAGCCGCAGTAACGGAGAGGCTGTAATGGCTTACGGATGGCGTTTATCTATTTTTGCACAGTCCACAAGTCCGATCTCCGTCCTCTCGAGCCTCTCGCTGCATCTTGTGCTTAGAGGAGCGGAGGCACCCCACCACAACCCCCTGTGGCCATCTCTTCTGCTGGGAATGCATCACAGAATGGTGTAACACTAAGGTAACTCATTTGAATATAAATAAATGCATTATACCAGTGTACTCTATATGTACCTCTCAGGGTATGTACCTTGCTCTTTGCATTTTTTTTAAAAATTCACATATCGTACATATTCATGGGATTGCAATGTTTATACTTTCATTTCTTTATGCAGATGGAGTGTCCACTATGCCGAGAGAAATTCCAGCCCCACCGGCTGGTTTATCTGAGAGGCTATAAGTAGATGAAGCTTCTTCACAGTATTAATTTGCTCTTATCTCTTGCAAGAGCTGCAGAAATTAAATGCGTTTAGAATTCAAAATGAATTGTGTATGAACTGACTGAGGAAAAAATAAACGTTTATTGCCTTTTAATAGAAATGCGCGAATCAGTTACTGTATTGGCACATTAGACACCAAAGGCACGTCTTGTTTCATTGTACTGCATGGAGGAAGAGGAGCTGTCCATTAATGGTGTAAATGGCAGAGAGTGAAAAAGGGGCAGAATAATAAATTACAGTGATTCTGTTTTGTGAATTAATAAGTATGGAGTAGGTGCAACTGCATCACAGCTTTAGCTGCTGACTAGTAAACAATACATTCCCTAGTCTAACCCCCCCCCCTCCCACACACACACACACACACACACACACATGCACACACCAATTAATGTGAGATTCCGTAAGATGTCTGTGCTTTTTACAGACCAACAAAAGGGTGTGAATAAGATGAGATACAAAAAGGCAGTTTTTGCTTTCGATCAAATTTAATAGCCCAGCCAGTCCGACCTCTTAACCATTTCTGTGCGCTTCGAACATTGGTGAGGCTTCATATTTGTTTTTCAGCTTCTTCACTAGCTATTAATGTTAAGTTGGGCACTCGGTAGGCTTACCTACTAAGCACTGGTACCTCAGAATGCTCACACTGCTCACACAAATGATGCGTCATGTACAGTTTAAGGGTTCTGTCTGGATCCTTTTTGTGAGCCTATAAACACACAAGCATTTGATGTTGCGGTGCCCGCCTGTCAGAGGTTACGTTTATTAAATACGAGTGGAAAATCCAGACTTATTTACTTGTCTAGCGCTGTCAAAGCGGCGTCAGTTTCTGGAGTTCAGTGAAGGCCGGCGTGGCTCCACCCAGAGGGAGCAGTAGTACAGTAATCTGGATAAGCTGCTTAACTCGCTCCATGTGTCTCAGTTTGCTGTGGTCTGTCACTAAAACTGCTACAGTTGATTCAATGGAAAACCCCGGCTTCCAGCGAATGCATTTAATTTACTGAAAGGTAAGTGCTTTTCAATATCCAACAATTAGCCTATTCTGATATAAAATGATGAGTCTAGGCTTGGCTTTTCCTCTGCATTAGCTCATTTCTAGTGTGATCATTTCTTCTAGATCATGAGTTCATGAGCACTTTCTTCCTGCACCGTGAAAGATCTCCGGCGCATAGCAGGGAACGGTATGAAGAGAACCTTGTTGAAACGTCTGTATGCACTGACTGGTCAAGCTACCTAAAGGAGGAAGTATGGAATAGTTCTTACTGAGCAGGAAAAGCATTTTGATTGTGTCCCGAACGATATGAGAGGTTGTAAATCTGTTTGGGGAGATGAAGATGCCACAGATCCTTCACCTGCGCAGGCAGCAGGCAGTGGTGGCTCGTTACCGTCCGCAGTCTCCATGGTGGACGGGCCGGTCTACGCTTGTGAACACAA
Organism: Hemigrammopetersius urotaenia; assembly: GCA_037974485.1. Lineage (NCBI taxonomy): Eukaryota > Metazoa > Chordata > Actinopteri > Characiformes > Alestidae > Hemigrammopetersius > Hemigrammopetersius urotaenia. The sequence goes on along the minus strand of JBBPDC010005102.1, from coordinate 2,634 downwards.
TATTAAAATTGACAACACACACCAAAAAGAGCCCTTTGCATTTCAAAAGCAACCTCGAAGCCTCTCCACGTTTCAGCATCTCGTTGAGTCTTCATGGATGTCCGCCTGCCTGCATCGCTCGATTTTAGCCCTTGGCATCAAAGAGGTAGTCGCTTTCGCGAAGCCTCAGGCTTCTATGTCTGACTCGCTGCTCGGCTCTCCCGAGACACCTCTTCCCTTTGGAGGGCCACCACATAATTCTCTTCCCCTAGGCGGCCTCATGCATGCACATGAAAAACGTGAGCTGCAACTCACCGACTCTCATAAAGTGGTCCAGGGTAGCAATGTCCCTGGTGTTCTGCCAGTGGGAAACAATATGGGTCATGCACACCTTTACAGAGGTGGGCTTCCAGGGCCCATCTGCTCATCAAAGCTGGGCTCGGATGCGGAGATGCATGCTACAACGCTGGTAGGAGCTCACAAATTGGCCTTACATGGACAAGCCAACAAAACTACCCCTGAACACTGCGAGTCTCGTCTGGAAAGACTTCAGATGAAAGAGAGCTTGGACCCGGAGGGCAGCCGTACTTGTGAAAATAAAAACTGTGCTCAGAAAGAGCCAAGACAGGTGGATGCTCCCAGAAGATCAGATGGAAATCAGAGAGGTGAGGCAAGTAGAAGGACAGCACAATGGAGTTTGGACTGCCACAGGCTTCCGTTTGATCAAGGATGTCCTCCACTGTCTATAAGGAAAGACCCGTTCCAAGCATGTCGCAGGCATGGCAGGAGCAGCAGTGGACCACGTCCCAGTGGTGTCCCAACAAAACAAGATCCAGTTTCTTCCCCAAATCAGGTCAGTTCTTCTTTTGTCTTCCTACGGGGCCAGATCCTTGTGGGGTAAGATGACGTGTCATTTGAGAACCTCATTCAAATGTCTCACCAGGTCTTTAATCTTGTTTCAGCAGCCTCACGAATTCCCTCAGATGTACCTTTTCACTCCCGATGAGAAGATGGCAGACAGGTGAAGATTCGGCTTTTATACTCCAGTGAACTGTTTTTGTTTGTGATTCGAACCATAACAGAATTTGCATTTGGAAATGCTTTGATATTTTGTTTTCAGAAATCCTTTTTAAAGGGGATTAAACTGTTGGGGTTGTTTTTTTTTACCCATTCTCTGCACAGTTGAATGATTTAAAGGTTTAAACAAAGTGCGTCTCAAGTGTAACTTGATGCGAAATGCTCTGCCGTAGAGAAACTTCCGGAACTTACTATTAAGAACCGAAGAGAAGTCTCCACGCAGGCAAACGACGGGATCTTCTTATGAAACGTGGAGGCTCTGTTTAGCAGTCTACTCAGTAGCTGGATTGCAGGGGTTAGTCTAATGGCATGGAAAATGACAAATAGAAATTGCAAATGTTTGCATCATGTTTCACATCATGCCTGAATTAGATCTCACACCCCTGCAGAGATTACAAGATAGACATCATTATAAAAAAGCAGACTGACGGATTCAGTGGACGCCAAAAGATATCACTTGGGTTTCGTGCAGTTCTGGTACTTGGAAACGAATGTGTTTGATTCTGAATTAAGATTCCCAATATGAACAGTTTGTTCTGCTACTCGGTTACTGTAAAATACTCTGTAATGAGACATTTAAAAAAAATATGTTTTGCCAAGTTATCTGATTCCAGGCACACTATAATTATGAGGCAGTTGAAAAAATGTTATTAATTTTTTAGAGGTTCCCAGCTTTCTAGGAAATATTTGAAAGCTCACTGTTTGAAACCTATTGTTACAGAGAAATGCATAGAATACATCACACTGTGCTGCTTTCTGACAGTTAAAAACGTTCCAAATCTTTTAAAAGTAACAGTCAGACGCTCTTCTGCAGCCCTGATCTCTGTCTTCCTGTCCTGCGTGCAGGTTCCAGGCTCTGTACAGGTTCCGACTGCTGCTGCGGTGCTTTAGGAGATGGAGTGCTGAACTCGGCTCCCTCAGGAAAGCCCGGCTTTGTTACCGGAGGAGGATTCTCAGCAGAGCTCTGTTTGCTCTCCAGCGGGCCGTTCTGCTCCGTCGTGCTCAGGCAGACACTGCAGAGAGGAGGCAGAACGCACTAATGTTAGCCCTGGCTTTTCACCGGGTGAGGATAAAGATATTTGAGGGGGTCTTGAGGAGCCGTGTTTCTCAGCCTGGGGGGGATCATATCGATGCTTTGTGGGCTGGTGGTCGGGGGGAAAAAAAGCACATCATGTGTTTAAACTTTTTCTACAGAATCTCCCACACCAGGAACATCATGATGTCATTAAACGGCCCCTAAAAATCGCCCACACCACTGATACCATCCAGTCATTCTACTGTAGGGTATGGAGTGGCTGTGTTAGACCTTATTTTGGCAATGTGGGATGTCTATCGTACCACCTTCGTTATCACCTACAAACATGTCTGTCTGTCTGTCTGTCTATATACAGTACTGTGCAAAAGTCTTAGGCGCCTGTGCTAATAATTTGAAGTCATTTCTATCAGCAGTGGCTTCTTTCTGCAGCAAAAACAGCAAAATGGAAACAAAAGTATCAGGATTTCTTTTCTCTAAACAGTGGTGGATATTCTGTGAGCTGTTAGAAGAACACAGGTTCGGATCCAGGGTTCTGCTCAGGG
>JBBPDC010005082.1:0-13876 GCA_037974485.1 Hemigrammopetersius urotaenia | reverse complement strand
CGTGTGTAGTCACGTCTGAGTCCTTCCCCTACGCTACAAAGCGGGCCCTGACCAGTCCCTTGTCTACCAGCGTGACAGAAATTGTGGTTACAATCTCAGAGTTCCAAATAAAATAAATAAAATAAAATAAATAAAACCAGAGAACTTCAGTTTCTATGCTGATAAAGGCCATAAGGAATTCTGTAGTACTTGGAACAGCTTAAATCTTAATTGGTTAAGCATTTGTTTTTACTCTAAGAAGTTCAGTAGGCATGTTCACTTTAACTTATCACTTTATTTACATTATATGGCTTTTGCTTGGTTTTGGCCTGCTACACAAACCTCTGATCAGGTGAACCTATATTGTAGTCCAGCATTTTCACTACAGTCTCATGGCTGTCTTTTCAACGAACCACTGGGAACAAAGCCATGATAATTTACTCTTTAACTACCTCCAAATGAAAGTTAACATGCAACTCAAGGAATCACTGACAAAAAAAGTATTTGGGGAAATATCGAGGAAACAACAGTTTCTGGGTGATAATGTTAGTCAGTCTGTAAAAGGAAACCGTTATTGTTGGACATGTCTGCGCCATTCCTTTTCAGACAGTTTCTAATTATCTGCCAAACACAAAAATGCTCAGAGTCAGGCCATGTTTGTGCAGGAGCAGCTATGTGTTGGTGTTTAGAGTCTTTCGGAGGTTAAGACTTTCACTTTACGCTTTGAAGAACAACACAGAGAAAAAATTACAGAGAACATCAGCATCTTGCCAGAAGTTCACATGAGCTCCTAAGACTGCTGCTGTTAGGGAGTTGTGGCAAGTGGAGAGTTGAGAAAGAAAAAAGAGAAACAAGAGAAACAAATGGAAGGGAAGGAAATAGAAGAGAAAAGAAACAAGATTTCCTGCAATCCACACACACACACACACACACACACACACACACACACACACACACACACACACACACAAACACAAGGCTAGACTATAATACAGATTAGTGCTATGAGGTGCTTCCACAGTTTCTCAACACATAAAATCAGTGTCAGGCCATCGCTCAGAATGTATGTATTTTGAAAAGGAATTTTAATTAAAGGTTTTGAAATGTTCAGACAAAAAAGCCTACAGCTATTGACTAGATCACTGTCTCCTGTGCTCCTATAAAACTCATTGCTCTCTAAATGCCCCTGAAACCAACCTGGTGCCATTCATAAATTAGGATTGCCTGCATAATTCTCCACTCCCTCTCTGCTCACCTCCCTGCCATGACTAGTTCAGTTTGGGTTCTTTCTCCTCACTCCTGGATCACAAATTTGAGATGGAGACAAAGTACAAATATGCACTAGAAATTACAGACTTATAGTTGGTAACACCTACAAACACTTTGTTTCCTGCAGAATATGTTAAAATATGCCTTTCCACTCTTAAGCATTTTTATGTCTCTGATGTTGTGATCTCTACAGCTTGCCTACAAATTTGAGAGAATGACGTGTGTTTTGTTTACATGATGGCTTATTTTGCTGGGATGAGCACACACTTTCTTATCTATTTGGGCTATGTATCTTGCAAATGCAAAGTTAAATAAAATGGCTGATCTGTGATCTGCTCAGTATAAAATAGAAAAAGGTCTTCCTCAAACTGTGTCCAAAAATATTACCCTTTAATGGAAATAGGGGGCCACTTGAATAGGTTTTCTTTGTATGTACAGTCAAGCCTGGAATTATTCATTCCCCTGGAAAAGTTTGACTTTTATTCCACCAGCAAGTTTCCTCTTGATTGGAAATGACACAGGCATCTCCCAGAAGATAATACGATGTACAAGTGGCATCATTGTGGAAAAAATATTTCTTGTCCATCATCTTATTATCTTCTGGGAAACGCCTGTTTCTTCTGGGAAACGCCTGTGTAAAAATATAAATGAGGGTTCGTTGGAAAGTTCCCCTGGAGATCTACTGAACTGTGGAGTTTGTACTGTCTGAGTGCTTTCCTCGCTGAGATATGCAACTTGGAATCAGAATCAGAATCGCTTTTATTGGCCAAGTATGTGAGCGAACACATACAAGGAATTTTGAATGTGTACAACACTATAAAAACAACAACAATGATTAAAAGTTACAATAAACAATATACTGAGGTCGTGGGACAAAAGTATTGGGACACCACGGCGAGGTGAATGGGTCAACTTGTGCGAAAACATCCAGATTTATTTCCATTAAAAAGCAAAAAAAAGAAAGGCGTGGGATATTTGCTGTTTACGCATTATTGTGGGGATAAAACTATGAGTCGAAATCTCGATAGATACGTATAGATATACAGTATATAGATATATAAATGCTGGGCAATGCTAAAAATGTTTAATCGTAATTAATCGCATTGTTAAATAAATAATTCACAAGTAGTGTATTGCGCCCTTTTATTTTTAAAGTACTGCTATATGAACAAAAGTGCATTAACATTTGATTTGCAAATACATATAAGGAGCTTTTTAACAGCAGTGTTCCCTTTAACATAGTTACACAGTTGCAGTTAAAATGTTTTATGTAAGGCCTGGTACGGGATTATGAAGTGAAACTACTGAACAGCCCACTCCAGATCACAACTCCAGGATTTCACACAGATCAATGAGGCCGAGATCAGGATCACCTGAGCACTAGACACAGGAAGTATATATAGACCTTTCTGTCAACACAATGGTGCGAAGTATACTAAGCCCTGCCTAGATACCAAGCCTTCTGTCTAGTGATTTGTGTTCTTGTTATCGACCTGTTTCTGCTTCTTGGATTTCCCCTTTGATCGACGGACTCGCTTTGTTTGCTTTTTGGATTTCTGGTTTTTGATTTTTTGCTCTGGACTTTGGTTGTGAAATAAAACTTTGATTTTTTGTACTCTGCAGTTGGATTATTTCCGGTGTTCATTACAAACTTAAACATTAATGGAATCAAATCAAATATAAAACTAAAGATATTTGCCTCTGCAGAGCATTCATGTTTTATCCAGTTTGCTTTAAAAACCAAGTTACCCTTAGAGTCCAGAGCATTATAGCAGCTGCAAAGACAGACCAACTCCATTTGAAAGTCTATGTATCTGAATCCATATAATATGGACAAAATTCATGGGATGTCCAACTCCCAAACTGATTCGCCAATACATACTGTGAAAAAAGTGACCATTTAGTTGTATTTTCAATATATAAAATAGCTTATATAAAATAGGTTATTTAAAATTTGCAAGATCTTTAGTAACTACTACATATATTACATACCCTTTCTTTGCAGAGTCAGTTTTCTTGGCTGTTAATTTGAAGAAATTGTGTTATAACTGTATGGGTGTTATAAAAGTGGGTGTGAATCATTAAACTGGCAGTGAATTGATTCAATTCAGTATTCACAATGGCTGTATAACTAAAACAGTTCCTTACTCAATCACTCATTTTGTGTTACATAGTAATAGACTATTCTTTACATGTAACATGTTCTAGTAGAAACAAAAAAATCATTAAGTGAATCTAGACACTTTTTAATCAGTAAAAAAACATGACTAGGGTACATATTTAATTCTTGCTGTATGACTACAGACCGTGCAGTTATCAGCAGTGTCTTTCTGTCTGATGAGCAGCATTAGGGTCTTGTACAAAGTTGCTCTTCTCTGTAATGTTTCAAAGTCACAAGAGTTTCCTTTTCGATGCCTTCCGTTATCGCAAATACCCTCTGTTGCTTCCATTGGGCAGCTGGTGGCCTAGTGGTTATTGAGTTTGCCCTTCTGTGGGATCAGGGTAGATGAGCTAATCTTTGCTCTGCATTTGTATCCATGAGCCTGGTTCTCGGTTCACTGGTTATCCTTCATTAGACTACTTTTGGCAAGTATTAACCCCTGCAAACACAGAGCTGCCCAAAAGACCTGCCATTATGGAGATGCTCTCACACAGTCATTTAGCCATGACAGTTGACTGTAACACATTGACTGAAATCCTTATGCTTGCCTACTTTTTCTGCTGCAAACACATACGCTTTGAGAACTGACTATATTTGTTACCTAATTTGACAGGTGCCACTGTAAGAAGATTATTCACAATATGCACAATATTATTCCCATTGCCTCTCAGATGTTTTTCATGTTGAAATGCTCTAAGTAGAGAATGTGCAATTATCTTTGCTGAAATGATCACAAAACATACTTTGACCAGAGGCGTCCTTTGCATGTGAGAATAATGCAGTCTAGTTTCATAGCAGTTGTCAAATAATGTGCAGTTACTAAACAATACGACTTGCGAAAGGAGTGTCAACTCAACAAAGCACAGCTAAATGGAAGGCTGGCGTGTATGACTGTTACCTGAAGAATGCTTTCCTGTCATTCACAGTTTTTCCACTATTCACACTCATTATGCACATTGTACTAGAGAATCAGAGTGTCCTCTCCCTTCACGCTGTACTTGGGGTTTCTCTGCTATTCACCATATTCTAGAATGTTTTCCTAATTCACACTGTCCTAAAATGTTCTCTCCATTCACACGGTTTGCATTTGTCTAGTATGTTTTTTCTCATTCTAGTGTTTGCTGTGCCTTTTTTCTGCAAGCTTTCAGAAACAAATGAGTGAATGTTAATCCTGCAGTTAAAGGGGTTAAGAGCAGAACTTAAATGTTAATTCATAACTTTCATTCAAGTTATGAACGCTATTTCTGCTTGGGGCTGTTGACATAAGTATTCGTTTGCATCTTTGGTGGATTTATAAGTAATTTATGTGGATATTAAATTTCATGAAGTGCCTAAATGGGGTGCTTTAGTTTTAACCAGAGAGGGCAAAAATACTGTCTGGCAACAAATGTATCCATTAAAATCCATTCCTGTCTCGTGCCTGAGGCCACTTGGCATGATACAGCCCTGTTCTGTTGTGCTCATGTGAACTCTTAAGGCACTTACACTCCTGCTAATCCATTAGCATTCAGCACCAGGCCTTAACAAAAATGCTACACCTCTCAAGAACTTCCAAAGAACCATGCTGAATCCTGCTGCATCCCTGTAGGGTTTGGCCCAGTTATAAAAGACAGGAAAGATTGAAGTAGTGGTGGTGGTGTTGGTGGGAGGGAGAAAAAGGAATGAGAGAAAAAGTGAGGAGAAGGAGAAGAGGAAAGAGAAATAGATAAGGATGAATGAGAGCGTTATCTGACCAGGTATCTCTCGTCGTCCTTCATGCGAGGCGTCCGGATCAAGTGGTTCTGTTCACCCCTCCAGTCTCCAAAACGGCGGAAAAAGTAGTTGGAAAGGAAACGGTTAATTGGATCCCTGATTATGTTTATGTAGACAGGCTGCTCCATCCTAAACCTGAGAGAGAAATGGAAAGGGAGAGACAGAGAGGAAGAATGGAGAAGGTTTATGACAAAATAAGTAACACATTGACAATATAGAGCCTGGTCGTTTTAGTTTAGTTTAATGGGATGTCTCTGGTGTTTAGTCAATCATGATTCCTTCATAAGAAAACTGCCGTGAGAATGTATCTTATTAAATCTCTTGTTGAGACATCTGACTGAACAATCTTAATCTGAGGTATACCCCATTGCTGCTGATGCTCATAGCATAGTCTCAGAGCTGCGGATAGAGAACACTGTAAAGAAGTATCATTAGTGTTCCCTACAATGCATCATTTGTTATTAAACCACTCTGGGTGACTGTGAATGATATAGCTAATTGAATGTTTTACTGTTACAACTGCACAGTCATATCTGACTGGCTTACCTTGAGAAGTTGAGGAAGTGAACGTGTCTGGTGTAGAGGAAGGGCTGTGGTATGGTGCTGATGTTTCTCATCAAATCCACCTGACACAAGCAGAAATAAAAAAAAAAACACATCACATGACTAATAACTGTCAGTTCAGTCATTTGCTAATGGCAACATACTGATGTGATTATATGTATAAGTCACTTAGTTTGCATCTTTTTTTAGCTTGTTCACAGAGAAAAACACTGAACAGCATCAAGTACATCACTGTTGATTTATTAGGTGATATAAATCCAACCTAAATAGTTTCATAGATTCATACAACTGAGGCAGACATGCCAGTTAATGCTGTAGCCAAAACATAATTTGCATAAAGGTACATCCTGGACTGGATGGTTTACTTCTGTGTTTAATCTTATTTAACTTTCATTGGTTCTGTCTTACAATTGGTTGTTCATGTTGAGCCCCTTGTATATCGTAACAGAAAATTTTGCACTGTTCAAGGGTGAGCATGGACCTTGTCTCCTGACGATCAAATTTCCTTCTTCCGCGCATCGTGCTACGAGTGGCAGATGCAACATGGACTGAGTAAGGGGAACTGAAGCTGAGGCTAAGGCTTCGCAGTAGACCGTGATGATCTCCCTTTCTCTCTGTGACTGACTTCTGATTACACAGAAGTGATTACCGAACCGACTGACCTCCTAACCTACCTACGTACTTACTTACTGGAACACACATTTCATTATGCTATCCTTCCCTTTTTTGCTCATAATCAAAAATCCCAGATTCCCAGATGTTTGGCCCAGATAGGACGGTGGCGCACTTCAGCTGGCCCTGTGTCTTTATCTACTACACCTGGCCCTGCATCTTGGTCCACTTCAGCTGAATCTGCATCTTGGTCATCCTCGTCTGGTTCTTTATATGGGTTCTCACTCTCTCCTGTTTGACTCACTGGACTCTCATCTTCAGAAAGATCTATGTCTGAATCTCACTCAAAGATTATGTTAAGAAATGATTTCTGTCAAAGAGCTGTTTACTAGAAAAAAGTGAAATAAAAGTCCTGATGAGCACTACAGTAAACATGAATAACTTAGTCATCTGCACTGAGAAACTATATAAGCTTAGTCCTGAATTTTACTCAAATAATTTATTACATTTTGGGGTTTTATCCAAATAGAACAATATAACTATGCAGTTAGTATCTTCATAGTATATACTGACTAATGCAAGCTAAACAATACTGAAAATTTAATAAATAAGATTGCAGTAGGGATGCACACATAGAGCTTCATAAAAAGATGAGAGCATGGCAAAAATGTTCAGTTTCTCAGATTTCATCTTTGGAACTTTGGTTCCTATGGAGGAAAAAAAAAGGTGGCACACACATTTTAATGTAGCTTGGCCGGGGAACAACCTAGAGTCCCATCAGACCTATCGAACATGGCCAGTGGCAAAGTTCTCCTTCCCTGCAGAACCGGCATGTCGGTCCCGTGAGCATGCCACGCTGGATGCTCAGAAAGTGAGACCTTTCCAATGATCCTTTAAATGCACTGCGAAGTTCTGAGTCGGCTTCTTCTACTTTCTCTTTTGGCTTTTGCATTTACAATTACGGCATTTAGCTGACGCTCTTATCCAGAGCGACATACATCAGTGCTTAAGTAGTCCACAACTGTTTCTTACCTGAAAAACTATGTCAACTATTTAACCAAGATACTGCAGTCGGAGCATCTATACAACAACGGTCACATAATAACTAGCCAACACCTAACCCAACATTACATAAGCCATATATATACACACATACACTGTACTATATGTTTATAAATATATAGGTTAACTACAGGTAACCCCCCCCTTTTTACCCTCACTGTTGATCTTTCTGAGTGCTGCTGTTCTGTTGTCACATCCCCTGTCAGTGACCGCTAGAGGCGGCCATTGTTTAAGTTGACAGCAGCTGTCTTGTGTTTGGCTTTTGTATTTAAGTTACCCTTGTGTCCTGTGTTAGATGTCTGTTCACCATCACACTACCTTTGGTTTGTGCTCTTTTAGGTTTATACTTGTCTTTAAGTTCAGTGTCTCCTTTTGTTTTGAATTTAAATAAAGACAGAAATCCAAGATGGACCTCTGCATGTGCGCCTCTCGCCTGGTCGAGCAAAGCCATACCTATGGTCCAGGAGGACGATATTTCGTCTCACTGTGTACTACATGTTTATGGCTGAGATGACAATAAAGCTTTACTTACTTACTACTTTGTCGAAAATCAGTTACTTACATGAGCTACAAATCCTGTTGTCTTGGATCCAACACAAACATGGGCCTAACAAGCGTTCTTTTTTGGAATAGGAATGCAACAACAACAGTCGCTTTACCCTCAATGCTTGATGAAAACACTTACTCCACCCAGCCACCATGATGGATCCATTACCAGTTTACAGATTCTTTAGAAACACCAATGAGACGCTCATCAACCTTCCAGCGACACCACAGAGGAAAAAGGCACTTGTGCTGACGTTATACAGTGGAAAACGATTAAGTCATCTAACAAGGTCTCCTTGATATTTCATTAATGTTCCTTAACAAGCCCCAGTCTCATGCATTATAAGCCACGAGTCCCCGCATTTATGTGACATTTCTAAGCAAACACATATACACACAGGGACAGGTGTGCATACACCCACACACACACACACACACACACACACACACACACAAATGCTGCCTTTCGGTTCCCCCTCATAGCAAATCACACTGAACAGTTTGCACTGCTGTTTGATTCATGAGTGTGGTTCAAAAGTACTTGGGTTTAGCTGTCCAGTAAACCCACAATAAGCTCCAGAAGGTTCCAGTTAAAAGCAATCTCCCTTGGGTTGTGACGTCACATATCAATGAAAATTATGCCTGAAGTTTCTCTACTGCTCCCTCGCTCTCTCTCTCTCTCAGACTCTTTTTCACTCAATCTTTCTCTCCATTCTCTTTCTTACTTTTTTTCTCCAAATCTCTCTTTTCAGTTTTTTTCGATCATTGTTTCCTCTGTCTATCTCATCGTCTTTTTAGACTTATTTGTCTCTCTCTGCTCCATCTCTCTTGACCTCCTGCTTGATCTTTCTGTCTCCACCCCCCTGCCCTCTCTCTCTGGAGCAGGAGCACCTGTAATGAGGTCTGGATGTTCCAACTTGTGTTATATGTCTTTAATCAAACTCTGTGTGTTGATCAGCCAAAGTACATATTTACAGCAGCCACAGGTAGTGACATCACCTGGATGAGATCACTTCCTGTGGGTCTGTGGCTACTAAAGGGAGATGACTGATACCATCACAAAAAAATAGCTGCTGAGGCTTATGTCATGACATGGAAGAGTGTGTAAGTCTATGTGTGTGTCTGCATGCGCGTGTGTGTGTGTGTGTGTGTGTGTGTGAGTGTATGTGTGTGTGTGTAAGAGAGAACCAGAAGCTAACGCAGGGTGATAGAGTAAGTAAAAAGCTCCAGTTTCTGATGGAAGAGATAAAGAAGTGGATAAGCAAATTATATATACATAAACAGTCATACAACCCGTGACATCATCCATCATAGGAGACAGGAAGGGGGTAATGGACATACATTTCAAACTTTGAGACTCGGCCATTTATTAAAAATGCTTAATGTTGATGACAGCAGAGTTAGAGAAATGGCACGTGTGTCCCTTTTTCTCAACACGAAGAAATGCAAAGTTCCATTTGACAGAGAATCAGAGTCCAGTTTTCTGGGCTTCCGAAGAAAATTGAATGGAAAATTAGATACTAAGGCAGTCGGCTTTGGAGTTAGATCTGATTGGCCCGACCTTAATGAGCTTTGTAATTGGACTGGTGTTAGTCTACAGTGGTCTCAAGTAGAGGCCATGTATGTCGATCCATCAGACTACGGTAAAAGATAAAACCATCACAGTAAGCGCAACTATACTGGAGGACAGTCTACACAACTTACTTACGCCTGCATGCAGCCGCACTTCCCTGCTGTCAGGCAAACATCGTCAGCGCCAGAAACATTGGACTGGAACTTCAGGGAAAACTAGCTTGTATTTTGTTAGCAGACCATTCTGTTTCCCACATGATTTTCCAAAATGCCTCGCTTGATGAGGATATTCAAATTTTCACAGTTAAGGGTCGACTTCAAGTGCTACCCACGCAACTAAATTTGTCAATCTGGTATCCTAACCTCCATTCCAACGGCTTGTACTTTCTATAAAGACCTGTATATACACAGGCACGATAGGATTGTGGATATTTTGCTAAAACAATTACCATTTATATTTTGATCCACAGCAACATGTTGTTAAACCCCAGATGTTTGTTTTGCATCATGATTTGTCTGTATTTCCTGTTGTAAATGCTACTAGGCCTGATATCGCTGTCATCAACGAGAATAGTAGAAATTACTTTATCTTTTTACTGTTGTTTTGATCCTTTTTTGGAAGAAAAATACTTAGGTAAGCTGGTGAAATATCAACCTTTTGATCTTGGCTACAATTGTAAGTGCCTTGTGTTCAGCCTTGGCCATGTACATAGACTTGCTACTAGAGAGCTCAAAACAGTTGGTTTTTCAAAGTCAAAAGCAAAACAAATAGCTAAGTATCATTGACTATCATTGACTATATTGGAAGTTGCCATATCTGGAAAAGAAGGTGCTGTGCATCTCCATAAAATCTGATGAACTGTTGCTGCTTTGGTTAATGTCAGAATCATACGACTGATACACATCTGAGTAAATGTTGCAACTGTTAAATTTATGTCCTTGGGTGTATTTATTCTGAATTGTAGTAGTTATATGTGTATATGTGTGTTAGTGAGTGTTGACAAGTGTACATAGTGTGTGTGAGAGAGAGACAGAGAGAGAGAGAAAGAGAGAGGAGAAGAAGACCTTTGCAAACTAGCTTTCAAGAATATACGTAAGTTATTGTATTGTATTATGAAAAAATGTAGTGAACCGTGCTGTAATATAGTGGTCCCCAACTTTTATTTGGTCACGGACCGGATTAATATCAGAAACTATGTTCACGGCCCGGCCTTTAAGGAGTGGCACATAAATATACGTATATTATACAAATAAATGATACGCATAAAAATGGGGATATTTTAAAAATATAATAATAAACGTAAATCCAGTGTGTCCTCGCAGCTTTATTAACAGCATTTTCATAACAACAAGCCGACAACATAACACGGGTAACAGCCACGTTTTTATTTCTGTGCAGCCGGCGGTACTGGTACCACATGACCCACGGTCCGGTACCGGTCCGCGGCCCGGGGGTTGGGGACCACTGCTGTAATGTACTGTAAACAGCGTGACTCAAACACACCAATAATGCTGTTGATGTCTGGTGTCAACACATCAACTAACAACCACTGATGTTTAAATCACAGACTACATAGACAGGCAGCCTCGACAAACAACTGAAGTAAATGTAAAATCAAAAACAAACCAATGCAGTTCAACACGCATAGTTCAAAAACTCTACACAAGTTTAAGCTTTTTCACTGAGCAGCACAAAGAACAATTTCAAAGAACAGCTGTTCTTATGGCATGGCATTGCCAAAGAAAGGGGAGGAGATGAAGAGCAGGAGTTTTTATAAAAACAGTGACGGTCACTAAGGAAACAAGAGAAGTCTCTGAAATTCCACACATAGCTCTGGACCTCCTGACCACCTACTGGTTGTAAGCCTCTAAGACTTTCTAAATGAGGCCACAGGGTGAGAAAAAACTGGCTAGACACACACTCACATACACCCTAAGATTACTACTAATCTACTTCTGGGGAACCCTTTTATTTTTTACTTGGTCAAGTAGTCAACAGATCGAATGATTTTTTAAAATGACTGGTGAAAATGAACGTTGTGCTTCCCCTAGCACCTGATACATCAAATACTCACATACTCACACACCTTAAATTCTTAATTCACCTGAATGCCCTGTTTCATTACACACATCCTGCAATAGGTAAAATGAGTTAGTAGATGGCCAGTATGCACCTTTAGAATATCACCAAATTTTAAATTTAAAAATCACCTAAAGAAGTAACCAAATAAATGTTCTGTACAAAAAAAACCGATCTAGCGTAACATTGCTTTTCAGATTTCATTACAATGATATTAATAAGAACCAGAAGTCAAGACATCTTGAATGTTGCTTTTTGCTTAAAGGCCTGAAAAAAGATTAATTTTTTTTGGTAATATATACATATTATTGTAATATGTACTTGTTTAACATGTAGGCAAGTTGAAGTAGGCAGGTTACTGACCAACTGATAGTTGTACATATAGCTGGGAATGGAGGTGAAATAGCTGTTTTCCTTGCCCCCTGTACAAGGGGATGTAGTCTCTACACTTCAATGAAATTAGGTTGACTTTAGAGCAGATCAGCGTGGGGCAAGGCGCTCATAGAATCTAGTCTAATCAACTAATAAGAACCAAATTCCTGCAAACACGACCACACTGTCTTATACATCTCAGCCTTCCGATTTGCGTTTGTTTGCGTTTGACACATTACCAATATCACACTATTATATCATAGCTATTTTTCATATTCATATTGTAAACACTCCATGCCTCTTAATGTGGAAGCAGTGGTTATATGAACTCTGTGAACCTCACACATTTATACTTTATTAGCTGAGAGTAACCACAAAGAGAATTTGCCTCATTATAGGGTTCCTGGCAGCCTTAGGCAGAGAAACTTGTGTTTGGTGTTGTAATCTGTGTTTTTATTGGAGAGTTTTGACTTGCTTGGACCAGACACACAAGTGGTGTTTGTGTGTATGTGTGTATGCCATCCATGCAACAGACAGTACTGCTTAAGCCAGTCTGCTATACTGAGCTCTGATAGAGAACACCTGCTCAGCTGAACACATGCCCTTAATCACTCAGTGTTTCACCTTTATTCACATCACACTTAGACACTTCTATAGTATTCGGTCACAAATAATGCATTCAAACAGTATATTTGTGCTATACATTTTCCCAGTAAAGTTAATTGCCATCATAACAAAACTCACAACTCAGTATGTTTCTGCTCTTTTTTAAACACCATTTTCCAAGCACTGAGGGAAATTCACTACTCTCGTAAAATTCACTACTCCCATGAAGTAACAAAAGCTATGTTAGTACTAATAGTGCCCCGTCTTGGAGAATTTCAGTCTGCTAAATGTGAATGCACAGATGGGTAAGTGAGTGAATGAGTGAGTGAATGAATGGGCAGGTGGGTGGATGACGGAGGGTTTCTGCCCACTGAAAATGACAGAATAGATGGGGCATTAGAACAGACCAGAATTACTTAAAAGAAAATCTCATTACATTAACTTCACAAGAAGTCATGAACCTTCTTTCATTTGTCTTTAAAGTTACCATTCCATAGAAGCTTTGTTATGACAGCACCGACTGCTGTGGAAAGTCAGATCCAGATGGTTTTGTTGTTAATGGAAGCAAGAAACAGGACTGAGACCTGGGCTTAATAAAGCCTAGTCAACAATTTGGTTCACCATAAATACTACGTGCTGATTATGATCATTTCAGTTCCCAAGGCATTGATCACACAGCGAGATTGTTCCCAAAGCATCATCACATGAGAATCAGTCATAATCCAATAATAATAATCCCATAATCCATGTCACAGATTAGCACTATAGCACCATAAAATATAAAAGAAGCTTGACTGATTCTGTATGGAACTGTAAGTGTGGTGCGACAGCGCTGTGAGCCTTGTTTGAATCGAACCTAAATTGTTACTGCACACAGAGGCATGAGTGCTCTTTTATTTCATCCTTCAAAACACACTAAAGTAACCAATAAAGTAAACTCACTGTACATAAGCTGCACAGACACAAACGCCATACAAAAAATCCTGAGCTCAGGAAAAGGAAAAACTGCAGAGGCAGAAACAAAGTAAACATCACCATTCAATATGAACGTTTCATGTTTACACTCTCAGCTGTTAGAAACACTTCTGCTCTGTTAGAGCCAATGCACACACGCACGCACGCACGCACACACACACACAACAACAACAACAACAACAACAATTCTGATGGGTACAACAACCTTCCATACACTCCCATATTTCTCTCTGTCTGTCTGTCTCTCTGTCCCTGTCTCTCTCTCTCTCTCTCTCTCACACACACACACACACACACACACACACACACACACACACACACACACA
>JBBPDC010005031.1:0-13883 GCA_037974485.1 Hemigrammopetersius urotaenia | reverse complement strand
CTCTGGTAGTAACTTAAAGCGAAATTGTTCATTTAACAGCGTGTGTTTATCTTCCATTGCTAGCTTGACTGAGCAGCGTTGGCCACATGAAGTGGCTTCTTCTTCTGGCATGCTGGTCGCCGACGTAACGCAATACTGCCCCCACTGATTGTGTGGTACTGCAATGCAGAGGGGCGTTTAATTTTCAAATTAGTCGCACGATCAATTTATTTTAAAGCGTTATAGAAAATAAATTAACGCAAGTAGTTAACGCGATATTTTTAAAAGCCCATATATATATATATAAATGATACATTCTCAGAGCTTAAACATTAAAGGTAGCTTAATTATAAAATCAGAGTTTAATAAACCACCAGCTGTAATTCAATAAACAAATCAGTAATAGTTTAATAAATGATAAACTAATACACAATCAGTTTGTCATGAAATCTTAGTTTGATCAATTGAGATCTCCGTTTATTAAATGTCTGCAGTTGAGTCTTGGTTTGTTGTGCTTTTTCTTCCTTAATTGAAAAGCTGCTGGTCTGACAGTTCAGGTCTGAGTTCCAGAGTTAAAGCTGGAGATGCTGAAGTTTATTCTGATTTTAACGCCTAAAAACCAAACCAACTGTCCAATCATGTTCTGTTTCTGCAATCGAGGTCTGTGGCCACTAGGGAGCAGCGTAAAAATTTAATTTATTTATTATTTTGGGAAACTGTAGAACAAACCTATTCAACTTATTGCCCACAAGACTGCCAGTAAATCAGTGTGTGATGTAATAAAATTCTGGGTTTTGGGTCATGATTGGCCTGTATTTCGCCAAGATTGATTGTTGTATAAAACTGGCCAATCCGAGCACAGAAGTTGCCATGTTAGCCAATCGCAGCTGAAAGAGGCGGGATTTGCCAGAAAATGGGTGTGTTTAAAAACTCGTATGAAGATTCTTCAGTGAAGAATCGCATTTACACTTTGTTCCAATTTAGTGTTGCTCCTTGATACCTAACACACAGCCTGACCTTCAGGGAGGTCAGATATCTGGCCACACATTTTAAGACCTTCACTGGACGAACCTCCCAGCAGTCTTTCTGATCTCTAAAGTACAACCGTAAACCCCTCCGATACATGCTGGGAAAAGCACCAGACAGCAGCTGCATGCCAAAAATGAATGATGTCCACCTGTCCTCGTCCCTGATTTTGTCTGATCTGATTTACCCAGTAAATCCACATGCTGGTTGGATCTGATGTGGCTCTATATCAGGAGAAACCACGGCCTGCAGATCAGAAAAGGTGGCTTTTACTGCAGACGGGACTTTTTTTCTGAAATTGGCCGTCAGTAAAGAGGTCTTTTATTTGCTAACAACACACTTTACTCTTCACACACACTGTCTGATGAAGGGACTGATCTTCTGGGATACAGACTTAATTAAATAAGTTATAAAGGTGAAGAATTTTGACTGGTTTAGAACTGCGTCCCATGCTGTACATTCTGAATATTAAGAGGTAAAAAAAAGTATTTTAATAACTAAAGTGCTCTGTTCTCAATATCTTGGTTGAATAACTTGCCTGTTAGTAAGTTTGTGCCAACGCTGATGTGTCCTAACAATTGATTATTGAGGGTTATTGATGTATTAGACCCAGATCTGCCTGTTTAACCCTGTGTTCCCAGAATGCCGCTAGACTCTGGCTGTTTGGGGGAGCGGCCGCCCCGCCCTGCCAGCAAAACCGCCAAGGACAGGAGCAACAGCGCCGCCCTGCTGGCCTCCAGAGCACGAACACACACACAGCAGGGGGCGGCTGGCAGGGGGTCATGCTGCAGTTCAGAGAAAGACTCTGGATACTCAGGTCAAGACCACACACACACACAGTGTGTCCGAAATCGCGCTCTACCGTCAGTGTACTGAGATTTAGTGCGTAGTGTGCACTGCCTTCTGTAGTGCGCACTGCTGTGAGTCAGTGCTGTCCTAAATGGAACACTAACGTTTTGCACTTAGCGGAAATGACAGACTAACATTTGCTCGCGATTCTTCAGCTGCCAAAATATCTGCTGGTTTTACCGCAGTGTAGGTCAGTAAAATAATTTTATTAACGTTACTTACATTTATTCGAACCAGCTGCCTATGCTTGGGCTTGTATTTCACTGTTTGCCGCCGTTATCCAACTCGAAAACACGTTGAAAGTCCCGCCCCCTCCGCTACGTGGTCAAAATGGCGCCCGTTTAGTGCGAATAGTGTGCATCGTTCTGCACTGCGTTTTCTGGCCGATTTTAGTGCGGCATCCAGGTACTTTCAGTGCACCGAGTTTTAGCTCGGTTTTAGTGTCTGCGCACTACGCCCTAAAATCGCACACTAAAAGTGCGCAAGTGCGCGGTTTCGGACACACTGACAGTCACTTTCATACAGATACTAACACACTTTCACACACATACAAACACTCACATCCCTTCATAAGCATCCATACACATACATACATTCAAGAGATTCAAAGCATTTGTCATACGTACAGTAGAAATGCATTCTTTGCTGGCCACACACATGCAGAGTTTGAGTTATACAAAACACACACTTTTCTACACATACACACAGTGTAAATAAACGAGTCGCAAACTGTTTGTAATAAACTCCTGTTCTTTCACTTATCCTTTTGTTCGCCTCTGTCTCTCCCTCTGTCTCTCTGTCTGTCTCTCTCTCTGTCTGTCTCTCGCTCTCTCTTTCTCTATGTCTGTGTCTCTTTCTGGCTCTCTCTCGCTCTCTTTCAGACACTGGTTCTGACTCGCTCCAGACGGATTTGGAGGACCAACGAAGTGTCTCTCAGCCAAAGCTCCATAAGGTCTCAGGGGTCCAGAGTGTTTCTGATCAGGGGAAGCACATCCTTGTGTCTGCGGCTCCGGAGCTCACGCCCATTTTCATCATCAAAAACGTGGTCCTAAAGGTGAGGAACTTGATCTGAATGTAGCACTTTTTTTTTTGTCACCCGGACTCTCCCGTTACATCCCCACACCTGTGTCTCAGCTGAGCCTGTTTAATGAGGGGGAGACACTGATCCACACAGGTGGAACCTGACGTGACAAACTGGAGCACTAATATCATTAATAAAACACTAATGATAAAGAACAATTACAAATGATGTGGTGCTGTTAGTAATAAACGTATCATTCTTAGTAGTTAATATTATTAGGTATATTTGTATAGTATCTTTTGTGGACAGAATCTTTTTTCTGAAATTGTGTTGTTTATCAGGTGTTGGTTAGGTATTATTTGACAGATGTGCAGTATTTCGGTTAAATAGTGGGCATGGATTTAAGCTGTTTACAGGTTTAAGAAACAGTTGTGGACAACTTCAGCACTGATGTATGTTGCTCTGGATAAGAGCGTCAGCCAATGCCGTGTAATTATGTGCTATATTGGAGTTCAATAATTATAGTAATTCACTTTTACGTTATTTAACCTAGATGTCACCAAACGTGAGGCATTTCAGTAATTTATCAGAGATTGCTTGAAACTCCCAGAACATCAGATAAGATGTCAGGAGGTGTGGAGATTCAGACTGGGCGAAAGAGATGGAGGTACTGGTGATGAGAGAGGGAATACTAAGGAAGGGGTGGGCATTAAAAAGTGAAGTGTTTTTTGGATTCATTTATTAAATTACTAATAAAAATGAACAGCTTGGACAGGGGTTGGCTGTCTGGCATTATGTTCCTCACCAGAATGAATTTATTCATTCTCTCTCTCTCTCTCTCTAGTCGGGTCAGGAACATGTTCCGCTGAGCTGGCGTTCTGAGGAGGGAAACCCTCAGCCCCCCACTCACATCGTCCTGCTGCAGCAGCCCGGTCTCAGCACCCCTCCGCTGCACCTGCCGGCCCAGAGACCTAAAAGTACCACTGGAAAGAAGAGCAAGAACACCTACCTCCCCATCCTCAACTCCTACCCCCGCATCGCCCCACACCCCAGCAAGAAGACGCCCGAAAAGCCTTCGGCCAGCAGGGGGAGCAGCGCAGGCGAGCACAGCTTGAGTAAGCGAGTGTGTACAGAGGAGAAAAGGGAGAAAAGGGAGAAAGTGTCCACTTCCACGCAGGCCGGCAAAAAGCACCTGAAGCCCCAGGCCCACCTGCTCTCTGGTCCCCGAGCCAGAGGTCTGGGCGCTCCACCCTCCCACCAGCGGAGGACCCCTCGCTCTCCATGCATACCGCCCCCCCACAGCCTGGGCTCTCCGTCTGTTTCAAGCTCAGAGACACCGTCTCCGCCCTCTAGTGTGCCGCCTCCACCATCGTCTGGCAGGTGTCTTCAAAGGAGTGTTTTGGATTCCATTCCAGCAGGGGGTGCTCTTCCTGCTTCTGCAAAGCACCGGCGTTTCCTCAACACTGTGGAGATCCTGAGCCAGTCGGGGCTGCTAGACATCACGCTGCGGACGCAGGAGCTGCTGAGGCAGAGCAATGCCACGGAACAGGACGTTGCCCAGCTGCGGCAGCACGCTCTACTCCTGTGCCAGGCTGCCCAGGCTGGTGCTCAGGCACCCGCCGCCTGGGCACAACTCCACCAGGCCATGGCTGAGTCCGGCTGCTACCCCAGCCTCAGGGGTGGTGTGGTGCTGCCCTCTGGAGAGGACGGACCGCCTGTGGCTGAGGCCAGCAATGCCAACCCGGATATTTTTGCCCCCTGTGGGTATAGGGTTAATGGGGATGAGGTTGCCCCCCCATCCCCCCTTTTCGCCCCCTCATGCTCACCATGTGCGGCTGAGGGCACTGCCAGTGCAGGTGCTACCTTTCAAGGGTCTGACAGAGGGCACAGCGCTTGCTACAGCCTGCTTGAGGAGATACTGATGCCTCCAGACAGCTCCACAGTGATGTGAGAGCAGGATAAAGTGATGATTTAGCAAAGACCAGTTATTCCCCCTTTTCCCTCCTTAACATTTAGTTGAAAGGTTTTGGGTTTTTTTTTTTTTAGATTTAGCACTTGAGCTATGAGACTAACGTAACTAACAGGTAATGGAAGTTTATGCTCCACTGTAGTAAACTGATTTACTCTGTGGGGCGTCTCCTATAAAGTAGTAGTGTTGGATTTTCAAGATCTCACCGCTGTTCTGCAGAGTTTGACGCACATGCCAGTGACGCAACCTCACAGGATTAGTCGCCATGACAACCCTATCTTACACACACAACAGCTGCAGACACATGGAAAGTGATGTGTGTGTGTGAGAGAGAAAGATGCTCCAGAAGGAATGGTTACAGGAAGTGGGTGCTGCTTAATGGTCTGTTCTGAAGTTTGTCTAACTTTTTGGTTGTAGCACCCTGTCTGACCTTGCTGACCTATCTGACCTTGTTTGGAAATGTGAAAGGTGTCTCACACGTCAAACACACCGCTCCATCCATCCTCTTCCTGTGCTGAATGTCAGGACTCCACCATTACACTTGTGTCTATTGTTTAGTAACCATGGTGACCACAAAACTAAAGCAAGCTCAACTCGACTTTAAAACAGACAGGAATGACGATAAACAAGTCAAAGTAATTATCATAGTAGTCATCAGCTGCCAATAGGTGGTGCTTCTCATATGCTGCAGTTCCATTGGTCACCTGCCTCTCCGCCAACTTCAGTGTTTCACGTCTGGTTGAAAGTTCCTTGCGTGAAAAGCATGTTACACGAGTGACGACTCTGATTAGAGTATTTCTCCAGGTGAAGCCAGCGCTTACAGATATGAGTTCAGGTGACATCATTAGCACACGTTAATGGTGCCTTTTGTTGCTTAGCATGGGTTGAACTGACCAATCAATGTAATGTGCGACATGTAGTAGAAAACTTGTCAGACTGTGACAACAAACACCCACAGAGAACAAAGTGCAATGAACTTTAAAATGCAAATTTATAAACCCCTAAAAACCCTCTGAAATCTAATAAGCCCTCAGTTTCAGAAGATGTACACATGTTTTTTTTCAACCCGTAAACTGTATTTCCCTCCAAAATACTTGACTACAAATTTCAAAGTTTTGTTTACGGTCAGGCAGATTCAAATTCGGTGCACCGAAGTTGACCTGGGGAAGTGGAGATCAGCCAGATTTCTGGGTGGATCATCTGCAATCTTACCTGCCGGGTCAATTTGATTCAGTAAAATAATCCGCTGGTAATGTAATGTTTATAACTGCTGTATGTACCGTCACAAAGTGACTGTTTACCAAAGATAATTCGCTGTGACGAGTCCCTTAACTGGACCTACTCTTTTAGCGCAGATTAAAACAAGCCCCGCCCATCTTTAAGGAGGTTGCCAATGCGAGCAGTGGTCATCGATGGTAAAACTTAGATTTACTAAATAAACGGGGTGTAAATCATTTGCTGGATGATTACCAGAAAATTGTCAGGATAGTTTAAGATTTATTTAGCTTGATGATGGTATTGTTTTCTGGTGTTATTCCCATTGGTTGGGAAAGTATTTTAAATTAATGCCGATCTTTTTCCTCTCTGATAAATGGAAGTGTCTTGAGTGAGGTCAGGTATTGATGTTGGAACATTGCTGTGAGGATTTAACTGTATGAGAGTATTAGTGAGGTTGGGTACTGATGCTGGAATTTCATGAGTATTTGATTGTATGAGCATTATTGAGGTCAGGTACTGATGTTGGAACATTGCTGTGAGGATTTGGTTGTATGAGAGCGTCAGGTAATCCACTGCCCAACACTGGGGGTTATACCCCTAGTCTACAGTGACCTCAGGGTCATGTGCGGCCCGTTCTGCTGATCAGTGCATTTCTATGGCGATGAGAGGTGTGTGGGAACATCAGGGTCAGTGATGGGGCCCCTTAAAGCAGCTGGACTCAGTACCACTGTCTGGAAACTGTATGTGTCCTGAACACGTACATGCAGGGCTGAGAGGAGGGGCTGCAGTGACTGACTGCCTATCCCTTCACTCTGAATCTGCTGCTTTAAACATTAATTCTTGGGGGGGCGTGTCCTGGGACCCTCTGAGTGCCACCTGGAGGAACCTGGAGGGAGAAACTCTGGCTCTCAGCCAACGCCGAACACTTCAAAGAAATTATTTTGTGATGGGGACTTATTGGACTATGGTTGTCTCTTGCTTTCCATGACCCTGAATGTGTGTGTGTTGGTTGTATGCAGTTATTCACTTTTAAGAGCACACAGAGGATTTTAGCGCTGCTTTCTTAATGTACAATTTCCATTTTAATTGCTTAATATTTAGGGGTCACTAATATCCTGTGTGAACTTTAGATGCGTTAGACTTTATGAATCAGAACCAATTTGCACATTTTGTGTGTATGAGAGCGAGAGAGAGAACTATGCAGTGAATTAAAATATAGTGGTTAGACAGACAGGTGCAAGGCTGTGTGTGTGTGTGAGAGAGAGAGAGAGAGATGAAAGCTGTACCTTAAGTATAGTAAAGATGATGACAATGCATCACACAATAAAAGAGTGAAACATGTTTGCAAAAGTTATATTTAATCCTCCTCTTAAATCCTGGTTGGTATTTGTTACGCCTACACACACACACACACGCCAACTACAAACTACCTCACTCAAAAACTCTTCTCCCACAAACTGCCTCCCCCAAACATTACCCCAACACACACTGCCCCCTTAAATACTACCCGTCCACACACACTGCCTCGACAAACATTACCCCAATACACACTGCCTCCACAAATCTGCCCCATCACACACTGCTCCCTTAAATACTACCCGTCCACACACACACTGCCTCCACAAACACTATCCCAACACACACTGCCTCCCCCAAATACTGCCTCAACACACACTGCCTCCCCTAACAGTATCCCACCGCACACTGCCCCCTTAAATACTACCCCTCCACAAACATGCCCCAACACACACCGCCCCAATACACAATTCCTTGTTTTATATTGTTTGTTTGTTTTGCTCTGTGTTAATCAGCTCCTGGATCTCCACCAGTGCTGGGTCTTGATTGGTGAGTCTGTGTGTGCTGGTTGAGGGCAGGTGCGGATCAGGGGTGCACAGCTGGCGCCAGCGCTGTCAACAGACAGGACATGTTTTTATTTTAAACAGCTCAATCTACACCAAACCGCTTTATTGTTCTGTGAGAAATAATCAGATCTGATGGTCGAGACTTGCCTGTGTGAGGTTCCCACTCGCCTTATGCAGCAGAACCATCCCCCAGCCTGGTACCAGCACGATGGAGGACAGTGCCAGCGCCCAGCTCATCCCGTATGCCCAATCAGGGTACACATACCAGTCATTAAAAGTCAGGGGCTGGTATTCCACCAGAGACCAGATAAACGACACCTGCAGACAGAAGAAACGTCAGATCATAACTGACTTCTGATCATAATTGACTTCTTATAAGTCCTCGGTTTAGTGGCTGTTTTCTGTAATGGTAATTTCTGCTCCATGTGTGCGAATGTGGTCGAAGTTTGAACATGCTGACATCTACTGGTGTTTCAGGCTTGAAGCTTGAAGGTTCTACAGCACACAAACCGCTCCTGTGAACTGATGTTCCTGTACTGTAGAAGCAAGGTGTATTTACCTGCAGCTAGGTGCCAAGGAAACATCAGACAAATGTAAAGAAACTCACAATGGAGACCAAGGGGGTAAGATACTTCCAACAGAGTTTAAATATGAAATGAGGGCGGGATCCCGTCATGTTCTCTACAACATCACACATCCGCTCTGCTCCTGGAGAACAAATATATCACTCTGTTATACAATTCACACAGCAACCTACAGCAGAGTGTAGCTGGGGGTGTGTGAGAGAGAGACTCACCAAAAATCCAGCCCACAGCCAGAGACTCGAACACGGCCAAAAACAGAATGCAGGTCCCGTTGCAAGCATAATATTCGAGGAGCTGAAAGATGTACATACCCCCCTAGTGGACACAGAGCAGAACAAAAGGAAAACCAACGAGGATCATGATTCACAGTTTAAAATTTCAGCTCGTCATTCACACACAGGTGTATCTAGTATCGGGTTCCTTCAGTGTACTTTAGTTAATCAGTACTTAAGAGTCCTGTCATCAGTGTGGTTGCAGAAGTGGTTTATTTGTAAACAGGCGTTCTGAGTGGTGTTTTTTGTGTATGAGGTGCTCTATTCTGAAGAAACTCCAAAAACTGTTCACAGTGGTAGTGAATAGAACTACACGTCCACCTCCATCTGAGAAAGTTAAAAAGTTCAAGTTAAGCCACTACAATGTAACTGCTGCACCAATAGTAGCCACCTAGTAACAACCTCAGTATCACATCACGGTATCACAGACATGCAATCTACTTGTTCTTATTATAGCTGAAAAAGGTGCTTCTCATCTGAACTACTCTAAATTTGTGAGGTTGTAATGCCAAAACGTTTAATATCAATGTATTTTGTGTTCAGTTTTTTTGATCATTTTAAATTGATAACATTGCCCATAGACTTCAGTTCTTCGAATGTCCAAGGTCAATAAAGCTAATTTCATTTCTGCAAATGCTAACTATCCTTGGATCTGCTTGCTCTCACTAAAGCCTGGATCTGATCGGAAAACTAACACAGCTAAACCCACTTCCAACTATGCTCTCTCCCATACCTCAGTCACTCCTGTCCTCCTCTTGAAGCATCACTGATACCGAAGCTGAATTCTACTGAGAAGGTGATGGCTGGCAGCAGCCAATTATTTGAATAATTAGGCTCTTGTCCCATTATACCTACTCGGGTCGAAAGTGCATCACTTTAATCCCTCTCAAAGAGTGTGAGTTATCTAAATGCCTGAATTGTAATCGTCCCACTACATGTCTGCTCAACCATATCCCCTTTCAAGCCCCCTCTTCAACTATCATGCCCACTATCATGCGTGTGGTTAATTCCTCACTAGCCTCTAGGACATTTTTTTTTGCAAGCTTCAAACAGGCTCAGGTTAATATCCATAGTTGTGATCTTGTACATAACTTTGTGATCGGTTGATCAGGGGCTGAGAATGCTTCGTACTGAATTTCAAGTCCCCCTTATAATACATGGGGAGTGTCGGAGATGTATGTGGCGGAGTGTTTGAGATGTCACAACTTTGGCAGCCAGCCAGGGACAAAACTCGATGCCACAAATCAATCTTGCAGAGCTAAACAGACTTCAAGACACTAAAGCTCAGGTCAGTTATAAAAATGTTTCACTGTTTGTTGTGGCTTAGTTGAGAACAATCAGTCCGTGAACTGTGCTTGCTTTTCCCACCCATTTTCTGGTAAGAGCAGGTTGCTCCACCTGTTTTCAGCTGTCCTTAACCATAAATGTCCTGGTAATGTCCTCGTTTGTTATGTAAATGAGGAGGGTCAAAAGAGGCTTCAGTCTGACACGTCAAACCCATCTAGTTTGTACTGCATTCTCTGTGGCTCTGGTCCAGAATCTAAGAAGGGAAGTTTATCTACATGAGTAGATAAGTAGCAAGCGTGTTGAAACAAGTCTGGGCATGTTGTGACATGTCTTGTGGTCACTCATGCACAGTTGCGGCTCGGTGCCAGTCTAACCTCAGGATGTCATGAGTGTCCTCTCAGCAGGCATGCTACCAACTGTCCACCCTACAGTCCTGACCTGGCTCCCTCAGATTGTTTCGAGTTTTAAAGAAATCTCTACGTGGAGTGATTAAGATGTCAGGGGCTGAGACGTCCTGGTTTGAGGGTCAAAGTGTATGGAGTTATCAAGGGGACTATATAGAAAAATAAAACAAAAAACATTTGAAAACTCTATTTTTTCTTAATGTGGTAGATAAATCATTGAGCCCTCCAGTACACATTACACACACATCACACAGCTCTGATGTCCAGCTGTACAATGGAACTGCTTTGTTTTTCTGTGTGTGTGTGAAAGAGAGAGAGAGAATAATGTTTGTGTGTGTGAAAGAGAGAGAGAGAATAATGTTTGTGTGTGTGTGTGTGAAAGAGAGAGAGAGAGAATAGTGTGTGAGTGTGTGTGCACCTCTGTGACCATGACTATCTGGCAGAAGAAACAGAAGAGGCAGAAGACGAGGAGGAACAGTTCTCTCCTCCCAGTTTTGCGGAGAACCAACGGAAACACGTCCGTCATCGTTGTGATCACCACCTCCATGGCAACAAACTGAGGACAAACAACACATAACTCAGGACCAGAAAGGATGTGTGATAGTGAAGGTATCTGATTGTGTGTGTGTGTGTGTGTGTGTGTGTACCTGTGTATCCAGGCCCAATAAGATGATCATGATGAAGAAAGAAACAGCCCACAGTTGAGGTAAAGGCATCAGAGCCACAGCCTGAGGATATGCTATAAATGCTAAACCAGGACCTACACACACACACACACACACACACCCCATCAGATACACACAGCCTGAGGATGCACTATAAACACTAAACACAGTATATTATTCATTCATGTGTGTTTAAATTAGGCTGAAATTTGATTTTTTTAAATTATTTTTAAATCTCAGATTATTTTTTAATCTGAGTTTCTAGTTTATTTAACGTTATACAAGTCACTTTTTGTACAAATCACTCAGTGGTTTGGGTCCTAAACCCATCTCTGATATCTTTGATGTTTATGATCCTAATGGGTCTCTTAGATTTGCAGGAGCTGCTCAGCTAGTGGAGAAAAGATCTGAAAGTAAACCTGGAGAAATGGTGTTTATTTCTATTTCTGTAAATGGAATGACCTTTTGTGTATGATAATGTGCCACATCATTAAACTTGAATGTGTGTGTGTGTGTGTACCTGACTCTGCTACATCTTTCACTGCTGCATTTTGCTGATGAGCCATAAAACCAAGAACCGAGAACACGGCGAATCCGGCGACAACACTTGTACAGCTGTTCAATACACACAGCCAAAGCGAGTCCCTAACACACACACAAGCACCGCAGTTACAGCCAATCAGCTTTCGATGTCTCTAAAGAAAAGGTGATCTGGTTTCAGGAGTCTTTATCGCTCCAGTCTAAACCTGCCTGCACCTTACTGAGCTGATCAGGAACAGAACAGGGGGATACAAATCACTCCCTCCATCTTTACTTCATAAAAAGATGAGAACCAGTCTCTCATCATCTATCACAGAACGTCCAACTCAGATTGTAAAGATTTGGGTGTAAAATGTGCTGTAGGGCGTGGCCTACCTGTAGCAGTTGTTGTTGTACTTGTTGTAGCTTCCCAGCACGGTGAGAGATCCTGTGGCGACGCTATATGAGAAGAAGACCTGAGCACCTGCCTCCATCCACACCTACTCAGGCAAAGAGAGTAGAGTCTCTTACCATTGAAGTCATTTAATGCAATGGTTCTCCTTTTCAACATTAAGGCCCACCTATCCATAACAGCATGTTGGCAAGGCCCACTTAGCCACATTAGAAGATATTAAATAGCCAATTGCGGACCAATGGCCTGTCTCGGATTTACATTCACGGTCCAAACTAAAGTCTTCGTGGCCCATCAGTGGTCTGCGGCCCAGTGGTTGAGAAACCCGGATTTGAAGGGACCAAACGGCACCTTTCATTAGAGCTCCCATAATCCTGCAGTTCCCAGGAGAGTTTTAAAACTTACAGGCAGAAACATGCAGTAAATTAATTGCCTAAGTATAGTTTATTAATAATTAGGACGTGTAAGCAATAAACATGGATAAAATGAATTAAATTCAGTTATACAGCTGTCAGCAACGCAGACTGAAGCTCCCGTCACCACAAAAATAAACACTGGTTTCATCTTCGCCTTGTGTTCATCCATAAATAGCCCATGGTGACGTAACCATGAGGACTGTGATCTGCAGATTATTTCAGCAGAAAATGATGTGTGAATAGACTACGATGCTTGAAGTGAATTCGCCTCTGTTCTGTTATAACCTGATTCTTTTTTTCTCAACCGTTAAATTCTGCAGGAATTAGGAGCAATTGGGTGAGAATCCCTTTAATGTAAGAACTGTGTTGGAGAGTGGGGGGTGCTCCTGAGATCACGAGTGTGTTGTATATGTTGTAAGTCTTGTTTCTGGTTGATTTACTGGTGTTTGTGGGTCTTTCCAGACCTGAGGGTCGGCCAGGCGCTGAGGGTCAGGGTGGATGTAGAAAAGGATGCCCTGCAGCGCCCCCGGCAGAGTCAGCCCCCGAATCAGCAGCACCAGCAGCATCACGTATGGCAGCGTCGCCGTGATGTAAACTACCTGCAGGAACGAGAGGGAAAACATCTCACAGGAGCTGCAATCACAGAAGAAAACCGGTGTTTGGGTTCTGCCGTGAGAAGATGTTCTTCAGTGTGTTTGGACTGTGCTTCTGTAGAACTGCACATACACTCATCCTCTGTCTGGAGACTAAAACCGTCTACTACTAGGGGACAGATAAGAGACACCGCCACTTCACTGCTCCCCCTGATTTCATACCAAGCACAACACCTCTGAGACTCTTAACAACTAGAACTTCTTCAGTTTCTATGTGAGTTCTGTTTTCACTCACTGCCACTCACAGCGCCACCTAGAGGAGTCATTAACCCACTGCCACTCACAGTGCTGCCTAGAGAAATTATTAACTCACTGCCGCTCACCGTGCCACCTAGATAGGGTTAACCCACTACTGCTGTTCCCTGTTTGCTCTGTTTCTAACTGTGTGTTTCGGTTTGTAGCTTATTGTTAATCTTTCCTTGCCTATCTAAAACATATTATATTCTTTTCCAATCTCAAGACTCTTTTCAGAACCTTTATGTGCTGCCTCTTTAAGTGTAAAACAGGTTCGTTATGTGATCTTATTGACAAATATGTCTATTCTCTGAAAAGTTTTTATATGGTATCATGTAAAGAACCTTGATTTTTTTTTAGAGTGTATAGATTAATGCTAATGTGTGGGTCCTGGGTTTAATGCTGATTTCCACTACAGCTGGAGGATGAGCTGTTAAACTTACACACACACACACACACACACACACACACACACACACACACACACACACACACACACACACACACACACAC
>JBBPDC010004967.1:0-13886 GCA_037974485.1 Hemigrammopetersius urotaenia | reverse complement strand
TAATGGAGAAAGCCATGCTGACTGACATAAGCCCTCACTGCTGTGGGATAAGGGCTGTATCGTGGTCCTGATGCTGCAGGAGTGGGATGTGGGCCTTGCAGACCAGGCTTGATGATGATGATCATGATGCAGCATCAAGGACTAAAGACCTTTCTCCAAACACTGCATCTTTCTCTTGTGCATCTTTTTAAAGAACGAAAAAAAAGAAAGGTAAATGTGTGCCAAAGGTCGAGCCAGCCTCCTGAGGGAGGCGATAAAAGAGGAGGCGTTAGGACCCGGAGTGTTCCTCTGGAAGGAGGGCTAACGTTCGAGAACAGAGAGATGCGAGGTCTGGGCTGCTGCTGAACCACATACACACTTACGCACACACGCGGGTCCGAGGACACCCATCCCGTCCACCTCTCTGTTTTATATAGTGTTATATAGTGTTTTTATCTTGGCTGAGATTGGAGAGAGGCCCCTGGACCATGTCTGTGCTGGCTCTGCACGAGTACGAGTTCGAGAGACAGTTTAATGAGGACGAAGCCATCCGATGGATGCAGGAGAACTGGTAAGGTTTCTGCAGCTCTTTAGAACCTTTAAAGGCTAATGTAGGATTGAGGAGAACCTCACGTATGTGTAGAGAAGATATAATTCCCTTTAGCCCAGCTTAAGCGTTTTTGGACCTAAAATCGAGACTCCTGTCTAAATTATCCGATCCACCTTAAAAGACCCGTCAGTTTCATTGGCAAGCCTGAGAGCGCTTCTATAAGCAGCAATGGAGCTGCTGCACCTTTTAAGGTGGAATGGAAATGAAAAAAAAAGAAGTCTGGCGTTTAGAGAACGTGGTGGTACCAAACGTGGTCAGACATCTCAGACATGTTCCTGTTCAATTACCTGGACTTCGCAATTTCTCTTGAGCATCCCTCCACCCCCATTCTCCAAATGTCCTAATGATGCAGTCATGCATTTAAGATCTATTTGTAGCATTTGCTTCTCCTCTTTAATCTGATTGAGACATTTTGTCCTCCTGAATACCAGATGCTACACAGGGTAGGAAATGTTGGAGCTGTCTGAAGGTGTAAAATGGTGATGTTTGAGGAAGAGCCTGGTTTAGTTGATGGGTATGAGGGCATTGGTACCAGGGAACATCTGCAGAGGGCATCTGAGCACACACTGCCAAAGATTATAGGTTAAAGCTTTTAAAAACACACACTGGCTCCAGCTAGAGGCGCCCTTCAGGGAGGGGGGTGTTGATGGGACGGGTTTTGACAGATGGGGCTGGTTATGGATGATGATATAGTAAATAATTTGATTAATATTACGTAGATTTGAGTGCAAGTGCAGGCTTCCTTTCCCAAAGGGTACACACACACACTCACACGTGTGTGCATTTATATATGTCCTGCGTGGCACACCCTTTAGGAAAGAAAGTGTGCATGCCTGAAGTGTGTGCGTGTGTGTATCTTGCCCACATTTCACGCTGTTGTAATTTCTGCCAGCTCTAAAGACTGACCAATCAGAAGCATCATCTGATGTCCGCTGACACACTTCTGACCAATCACAGCTCAGCTTGGTTAGGGGCAAAGAGACATTCACATTCACATCTCCTGCAGAGCTTTAGGTCATTTACAGCTAATAAAATGTGCTCAGCTACTACTGTGTGCACTTTAAACGGCTGAAAAAGTAATTGTGGCAGCTTTTCAGCCCACAGTGGCAGGTTAGAGTGGCTTTGATTTGGTCTCACGGTGAAATGGCTACCAATGTTATTTTATTGTACTGAAAACATTATTTCTGATGCAAGGGCTATTTTATGGCTGCTGCACAGTTCTAAGCATCAAACAGACACCTTTTAACTGAAATGTTTTGGCCTGAGATGTTGTTATACCAGATTTTAGTGATGCTTTTGGTTCTAAAAGTAAACCTGTTCATGGTGGAGGGATACATGCGGGCGTTGTGAGGTAAATTAGTCCCCGAAGAAAAGTGATTCAGTTCAGATTTACTATTTTACATCAATAACATCCGTATAGTTCCACTGGGGGGATGATGGTGAACAAAACGACTGGATTAATACATACAACAGCAATATAGTGGCAGATTAGAGAGACTTTTATTTGGTTTCACAGTTCTTTGGCTTTTAAACATCAAACACACATTTGAAATGAATTATTACAGTTTTCACTGTACACACACTCAGATATGGCCTGTTTTATGGTAGAAAGGTGTGTGCAATGCAGATATAATCTGCTCATCCTCTGAAACCTCTGAAAGGACGTATTTATTGATTTTATTTTATTTTGTCATTAAGCCATTAGGAGTTACATCATGTTAGATGTTTCTAGGCCTGATATCATAGAATGCTTGAATATGCAAATGAGCCTCTAACAGTGTTTCGGACAGAGTGACCAATCACAGCTCCCGGGTTACTGGGAGTTACTGGGAGTTCAGATGGACCAAGGTCTTCATGTAATTCAAAGTCTAATTATTTTAGTATCTATCTGTTAAGGACCATGATTGGTTCAAGTTGTCATTAAAGGGCCTGTAATGTACATTTTACTGTTTCATTTTTCTTCACATTTGTGTGTGTTTATGTAACAGTGTGATTCATTAATGTAGTTGCAACATCTGTTTATCCCTAAGAATTGAACAGGCTGTTTTCTGTTACTGCGTCTTTGAGATAATGTAAAATATTTCTTTTCTGATTGGCTGATTTGTATTGCCGCAGCAGGGGCCAAAACATACCTTCATAAATGGACTGTGTGGATGGTGGCATGATCAGACATTTTAAAATATTAACAATATTTACAGACTTTATGCATTTTTGAGTCTAGAAAAAAAAAGTGACAGTATGGGCCCTTTAATATATTTAAACGTCTCTGCAGCGCTGATATGTTATCCATATATTTTGCAGCTCTGTTCAGAGCGATGACCGGAGCTGTAAATGGTCCTAAAATGAACGAGAGAACCGTGAAACAGCGGTAATTAGGTTCTGCAGTGGGTGACATTATTTATCATTTGATAACCTCCGTTTAAACGTCCGATTGCATTTCTTTGCCTCATAGCAGCAAATTAGAGGTGATTTATATTTCTCTCTTAGCTTTTGTCCATGCCGTTTTTTGGATGCACCGTGCTTTCCATTATGCTGTAAACGTTATTTTATTAAAATAAAAGGCTTTTGCAAGACGTCAACAGTTTTTACAGCGTTTCTAACCCCGTTTATGTCGGTACAATTGGTTGAAAAGCTGTTGAGATGTTTGAAAATGCATAAAATGCTTCTAATTGGCTCGTCCTTTGAAGCCTCAAGCCTAAAGTGAATGAGAGGGAGCTGAAAAACACTGGAAATGAGAAGTCAAGTAAGTTATTTATCATTGGTAAACATCTGTTCACATCAGATTAAAGCATATCTGGGATGGAAAATAATACAGTTAAATCTATCTTTTATGGATTATTATTGTATGTGGAAAATAAACACAGAGGGGCTAAAGTAGCATGCACTATCACTTCATTTCCCATGTAAACCATTAGCATCCCCGTTTTTTTCCGAATTAATTTTTGGTAATAATTTGGTAGAGTAATTCCCCAGTTTTATGCGGATCAGGAATCACGGATTCAGTCACACACTGATTTTTTTAAAGAACCAAACTGATCGTTTTACACGGAAATGCCCACAATAACGCGGAAACTGCAAATATATAATGGTGCCATTTCTGAGAACCGAACTGTACTAACGCCACCTCTGGGCTGGAAAGTTGTCAACCACCATAAAAAGAAAAAGAAGATGCCTGCTGCAGCCTGCCTGCACTGTGTCTTGTCTTCGTATTTTAATGTTTTAAACTTTCCCCCCACCAAATTTTCAAGTTCCCAGTTTATTTAGTATTCGTACGCTCTGCTCTGTCTAAACATGTGGGTAGAGAGAGTTATTTCTACGTTTCTTTTGTGTATGAGTATTTTCACACTGTTAATGCTAACCGCTAATGCTAACAGATTTTCTCTCTCTCCCTCTCGCACACCCACTCACTCTCGCACACAAATATTCCCTACCTTGCCCTTGCTTAACTGAGAGCTGTCTTGTTGTTTTGTGTACGAGTCTTTGCACACTGTTAATGCTAACCGCTAATGCTAACGTTTTCTGTTTATGATTATTTATTTACTATTACAATTTCATCATGGGTAATGCATTAAACTGAGTTTAAACTGAATTGTAGGCATTTTTTAACCAAAACACAGCGCGTTTTTTCAATATATACACGGGTGCTCTTGGAACATAACCCCTGTGAAAAGTGGGGGATTAGTTTATATTCCTGTATACAGTAGGTAGTATACTACCATGCACAAGAATTGAGTCCCCCCTCATTTCTTTATATTTTGCTTTGAATCACTTTATTGATGAAAAAATACAATTTCTTCCCCTCAAGCTGCCTCAAACTGAGGAGATTAAATGGAAGAAAAGTGAGCAAATGTTTTACTGACAGCCTGCAAAGTGTCTAAAGAAACAAGGACTCTAGATAAGGGAGTTCCAGCCACTCAGCATTCAGCACCACTAGTATACTGATCACCGCCTGATCATCTGGAATCATCTGCTCCTGTTTTTTCACTGGTTCAGGACTTCAGTTAGATGCTCTTTGTTCTGCTTGAATGATTTATATGTAGGTCACTGAGAGTCTTAACAAACAGAAACCCTCCTCTGAAACCGGTCAGGTTCAGGGACTGGACTGGAAATGAGAGTCTTTGAAAGTCCTTCAGGAAGCCTGGAGAACTGTTTTTTGTGACCACTTATTAACATACAAGTCAGTCTGGATCTCTGGAAGGAAGGTATGAGGGATGACTCAAGACTTGCGTACAGTACTGCAGGTTTACACTGAGAGGACAGGCCGTACAGGTCTGATTGCACTGCCTTAGAAGAATGGTAACTATGCCAGTATTGACAAAGAACTGAACTGCTTTGCATGTTTCGCATTATAATAAGAGTTTCATTGTACCCGATACTCGGCACTGTGATTACACAACAGTAAACACCTGGCAACCCGTTTCAGCTAGGCTGAAATCATGGATGTTTATTGAGCAATTACACTTTAAAAAACACACTTTCACTGAAATAATTTCTACAAAATATCAGTATTGTGATTTTGCGGCTACATAGTGTGATTGTGATGTCCTTTAAAGGGCCCATATCATCACTTTTTATGACATTTAAGTATGTAGATATTGATGTTAGATGTAAGGCTACATTGCAGCCCATCAGAAATTAGATCTTTTGCATGCATCAGTCTTAAAGGCATGGGAACAACAACAGATGAACAGAAGTTAGAAAATATATACAAATAAACAAATAAAAGCAAAAGTGTAGTGTTGGCACTTAAAAAAAAAACAAAAACATGTGATTACCCTATTAAAACCACACTGAGATTGACTCATTTGCATATTGTGGCCTTCTCCTGTTAGTAAGCCTGATTATTGTCAAAAACGAAAATGAAACTATTGCGCTTTTGATACTGTTGATCGGGCTTTAGTAGGTTTAAATCACATGGTAAATTGAAAAGATTTGGGCCCTGTAATGTACCTAAAAGGCATCACATTCGCAGTAGTATAGCAGTTAATGGCAGTATTTATATTGTGTTTTTCATTTTGTTCTTCTTAAAGTCCTGTATTTTTATTACACTAAATTAAATGAATTTATTACTGTATTTACCTGCTTAAAACAAAGAAAACGCTCTGCATGAATTACAGTCTAGTCTATACGGGGGTAACATCAGTATTTACATTGTAGCACTGCAGGAGACAGCAGTTCAGTGTAAACTGTACAGTATGGATACGGGTTTAACTTTACATTTTCTTTAAGGGAAATGTATTTAGCTGAAATTAAAGTGTTCTGGGAGCATATTTGGGGCCATATTTGCGGTTTACACTATAAAAATACGCATTTTATTTACCACATCATAAATTCACATTTTGTTTTCACAATTTGTAGGTGCTCTTGGAACGTAACCCCCGCGAATGTCAGGGGCCGACTGTATATGTTTAAAAGTAATACAGGACTGTTTTTGGTGCATAAAGCCACATAAACATCATCAGGGGTGGGAAAAATAAAAGAAAGAGAATTAAAGGCTGGAATGTTTCTGCTGGGTGAAGGGAATGCAGAGATGACAGGCATGACATTTGCTTAGAATGCAAACCGCCGTTTCAGTGCTTCGTCAGGTGGATGATATTGGTTTTGGGGCAGTTTTTTTTTTTTTTTTTTTACAGAGCTTGTTTTTCTCAGCAGATGAAGGTGGTGTGTGTTGGGGGTTTTCCTTCCTAGAATAGTTTCCTAACCCTTGAAGATTGTTTTACTCAGTCTGTGTTCTGCAGGACAGTCAGTTTGACAAGCAGAACCGTGCGGAGCAGGATATTGAGACACTCTCGCCATCGATCTGCACCACTTATCAGATAACAGGGAAGAAGGAGAGAAAAGAGAGAAAGAGATTTTTGCATATTTAATGGGACATAAGCAAATAACTTGCAGCGGTGTGTCATTTGCAGTGACGGTTGTGTGTATTGTTCACTGGACTCAGTCAGCTTGGATCAATACGTCCGATCAAACATTGATTTTAACACTGTATCACACTTATAGCAAGAAAAACACCATAATGACCAGTGAAATTAGCCCTGCACACTTAAGAATCCATTAAAATTGCACAATACCAACTTCAGAATAATCAGTATTGCGATTTTACTGCCACATATTAAGATTGTGAGTACATTAAAGGGCCCATATGATCACTTTTATGGAGTCAAGAAGGCTCAAAGTCTGTAAATATTGTTACATTTTCATAATCCATCAATAAAGTCCATTAAAGCCAGGTACAATATGAAGAAGTGAAGGATGGCTCAAGACTTTAGCATCGTACTGTATATATGTTGTCCTTCCTGTACAGAGAGAGGGTGAGAAAGATGGAGAGAGATAGGGGTTCGCTTTGAGGGTTTTGCTGATGTTTTTCAAGGTTAAAGACCTGTTAAACAGCCCCGTACAGTCTGAATACAGCTGCTGAGGTCATCAGCTGATCTGCTTCTAGGAGACTCTTCCCCTGCCCCAGGCTGATTGAGAGACGTCGTACGTGTGTACAGCCACACTCCCCCAGTACATGTTCTCTTAATTTTTTTACCACTCACATGTGACATTTTTTGCCTATTTTCCATGTATTTGCTGACTTATGTATCGGTAATATATAAAAGGTGCCATTACTTTTGCACAGGCCACATTTATTGATGCCGTTTTATTTTAAATTCAGTAAGCAGTAATGTGTCCAAGTAGAGAATGTGCATGGTTTTTGACCAGGGGTGCCCAGACTTTTGCACAGGACTGTATTTTTAGGGACCAGTCTATTAATACCCCTGCACTTTAAGCCATTAAGGAGTTGAGACTATTACCTCCTTACCTGCATAATCCAGGCTTGGGGGGGGGCGTTTATATAAACACAGCTGAAGGGAACCGGCTTGGCCATCCCGTTAAGGTGGGACAGGAGGACCGCATCGTATCTTGTTTGCCGTGTTTGATCTATGGTGGAGATATTGGAATTGTTTGGGTGGGCGGGGTCAGCCGGGTGGGCTGGGTCATGCATCGGTGCCAGACTCCAGGCTGGTACAGGAGAGTCTGAGAATTAGTTTTGGATGGGTGGCTGGAGGTCACGCTCTAATCCAGCCGTATTTATATCTCGTCCTCGACTCAAAGTTTCTGCAACGAGTCGGGACTCGTCAGGAGGACACTCACTCAGACCAGACGCTTCTGAACAGCGGAGCGGCTTAGTGGAGCTGCAGGACCTCCGTTGCATAACAGGAACACCCCCCCACCCCACTCGCCCTTGTACTGCAGCTCAGCCAGCGACTTTTACTCCACCTCAGAGGACCGACTCTGAATGAGTCGGACTCTGAATCACTCTGAATGACTCGGCATTGACTCTGAAAGAGGGATGAATATCTCTTGTTTGTTGCTGTTTTTGGTGCCCGTTTATGGTGTTTTCTGTGTTTTCTCCAGTGAGGAGGCGGGCTTCTCTGGGTGTATTGATAAGAAATTAACCAATCAGAAATTCATATGACAATTTTAATTACTGCTAGACAGGACAATACTATACTGTACTTTTTTTTCGGATTTTCGTCTCCGTTTTGGTTTTCTTAATTTCTTCCCCTTTTTTCTTTGTTTGTCTGTGTATTCATCTGTCTATCTATATACCTTTCCTTCTTTCTTATCAGAAAAGACAGATAACACATTGGCCTATTTTCAATACTTCAATCAGTACAACATATTTGCTCTTGAACAAATGTGTGGATAAATCAAGTAAAAGTGAAAATAATGCTTGCTCTGCTCAAACCTCTTCATGTTAGAGCACCATTAGAGCGGTACTGTGGCCTGCTGTAATATGCCTGTCAGGATCTCTGTGCTGCAGACTGATGTTTCAGTCTTGTATTTACTGATCTGAATTTTAATTAATCTCCAAGTTGTATAAACCGACCATTTTGTGAATTGAGATTATGGTATCCCACATGGTTCTATATTATGCCTTTTCTATTCTCTATTTTCATATCCTCTAGGACCCTAATAGCAAGTGTAATGCTTTAATGTTGATGATATGAAGTTCTACACATCAGTCAGCTTTCATCCATTAAGATTGATTTTGAATTCCCTTGTGCTTAATACAGATGCAAATTATTAAACAAATGAATTAATTAGGAATTACTATGTTTTGAGTCAGGTTACATTCCCTACATCAGTTTTAGTTTTTGTAACATTTCTTTAGTGGGAATAAACTTTTCTATATCACTTCATTATCTTAGGTTAGACTTTCCTAATTTCTCTTTATATTATGAATTGAATTTATAGCGTTGATATTACAGGTCGATTCAGGGGTCAAGTATAGCAGTGTACTAAATGATATTGAACCCAAAAGCTCCTGATGAGGTTGATGTTTGGAGTACCCGTCTTCCTCAGAAGACCGCTCACCCTTAGCCATGTGTGTGTGTGTCTGTGTGTGTGTCTGTGTGTGTGTCTGTGTGTGTGTCTGTGTGTGTGTCTGTGTGTGTGTCTGTGTGTGTGTGCTCTGAAATAACACAGAAGCAGCTCCAGTGATTATGACCTGGCAGGCTATGCTGTATTTCAGGTTCTGTTCGCTTGCTGATCCATAATGTCACTGTTTGGAACTAGATCTCCAGGCCGTGACGGTTCGTGTGCAGAAGTTGCTCGCTGGCAGGAAATCTGTGCTGATTCCTGCTCTTCTGCTCCAGCTCTCAGCTTTTCTGCACTTTTTCCCCTCGTTGTGCTGTGTCCAGTAAAACCTGCCGGCTGTTCGGAGCAGATTCTGCCAGCGCCTGCACCCAGGCAGCAGATTTCTCTTTTTCTTTTTCTTTCTCTTTTTCTTTTTCTTTTTTCCCCCCTCGCACTGTTTGTTTGTGCTTCAAATGACTTGAGATGCGCTTTGAGAGCTCCGTCCAGACGTTCTCTGCTGCAGGTAGACGCCGTCATTAATCACCATCTGGGGGAACTTGAGAACCGCAGAACGTGGGCTGCAAGTCGATGGGCTTGCAGTTTACAGACCTACTTTCTTTTATTGGACTTTATTAGAAACTCTGCACCTCACCCTGAGTAACACTAGGGAGGCACCGATACGCCATTCTGGGTTGATCCGATGTGCAGTAGCCCCTTATTTCTTTATATTGAATCACTCTGTCTGTGTAAAAATACTCTTTTCTGTCAGACTGTTTTTGTCACACAGAGGAGATTAAATGAAAGAAATGTGAACAAATATTTTACTGACAGGCTGCGAAGTGTCTAAAGATTCAAGACGTTCCAATCACTCAGCATTCAGCACCACCAGTATACTGATCACCACCTCATCATCTGGAATCATCTGCTCGTGTTTATTCACTGGTTCAGGACTTCAGTTAGAGAAATTGAAACTAGAGATCTTTATCAAAATAAAAGTCCATTAAACAAAAATTTGCGAATAATATAAACTAGTGTTGTCAAAAGACCTGGTACTTTGGTACCAAGTCGGTAATAAAAAAATGTAAATGTTACGGTACCAGGTTTTCTGAAGTACCGGTAGTACCGAGCACCTGGTCAACCCGGTTCTTGCTGCGCTATGTGCGTATTGTGCAGTTGCGTCCGGCGACAGGCGGTTCTGCTGATGAGGCGGCTCTGAATCCGCTCGTTGTAAAGAAAGGAGGAAAGAGCACAACGCTGAAGTTAGCTCCTTCACAACTCCTTATTTTAAATGTTTGTTCCACCTTAAAAACTGCTCTTCAGACTGTAATATCGCCACTTGGCCTGTGGGGGGGGGGTTACTGAGTTTTACATTCAGAATCATCTTGCATTTTTATACAGATTGTTTGAGAAATGCATGTAGAGAAATAAAAAACGTTTTAAATCTTTACATGGCAATGATCTTCTTTTCACTCAAAATCTATTCTGCAACTTTGAATCCTAGGAGCCTGGTTCATAAAGACATGAAGAGCAATTTCCAAGCAGGAAAATGCCTTAAAATGCTTTGGTTCACTGAAAACTCACCTGTTTAAGGTCAAATAGGATCATTGCCATGTAAAGACTTACACGTTTTTATTTCTCTACATGTATTTTTCTCAAACAATCTGTTTAAAAATGCAACATGATTCTGAATGTAAAACTCCCTACAGGCGAAATGGCGATATTGCAGTCTGGAGAGCAGTTTTAAGGTGGAACGAACATTTCGAATAAGGAGCTAACTTCAGCGTCATGGAAAGAGCCGCGCGTGGAAGTACGTTGTTTTTGCGACTGATGACAAGGGCAACATCACTGATCACCAGAAACCCATTTGCAAGTGGCGTCATCGAAGTTTTATGTCAAAAGGAGGAAATACATCAAACCTTATAAAACACTTCAAAGACTCACCCAGATTTAATGAAAGAATTCAAGCAGGCAAGTTTTAATTTTATTTTATATTTAGTGCTTTTGTTATAAAAAACATACCCTATAGTAATTTGAATGTCTGACTGTTGGACTGAAATAAACATTGCCATTTGCGTAGTTAATCGTTAGCATAAGCGCAGCTAATGCTAACGCGAGTATCAGAATAAAGTTTCTTTATTAACTATTTAATGCTCCTGTAGCGTTTAAAACAGGACACAATAGCGTACTATTTTTAAACACCAGAGGCTTTTAAATGACCTGTGTA
The DNA here is from genome assembly GCA_037974485.1 of Hemigrammopetersius urotaenia. Classification (NCBI taxonomy): domain Eukaryota; kingdom Metazoa; phylum Chordata; class Actinopteri; order Characiformes; family Alestidae; genus Hemigrammopetersius; species Hemigrammopetersius urotaenia. Next base: position 2,727 of record JBBPDC010004967.1, on the reverse strand, counting down.
GCCAAAATATGTGTGTTGGAGAACAAATGTATGGTTAATGTTTGTATCTTTAAATACGGTCCATCAGAAAAGCAGTTCTAGGTTCTGAAATATGGTTTGCGCAGTTTGATTAAATAAAAGTCCAGTCAAATACAGTCCTTTATGTTTTGGTAAGGCTTTACAATAAGATGCCATTAATTTACATGACTTCATGTGTTATCTAATTTTATAAATAAGAAGAGTGTGTTATTCTGTCATGTTTGTTTAATTATTGTTTGTTATTAATAAAAATAGCTTGTTCAATTCATGTTTTGTGTTTTGCTTTGGTACCGAATACTGAACTTTTGGTACCGTAACAGCACTAATATAAACATCCACACTTGGTGCCTCTGTTTTGACAAACTACCGTGCTTCCCATCCTCTGATATCTGCATCAGCATCATTTACTCACTTTACGATTATAAAGGTCTTAGTTGTGTTAATCCTGGGGTTTTTACTGCTGTAGACGAGGTGTGTGTGAGTAATGCTGTAACTGGACGAGTAGCTGGATATTTAGCCCTAAATCATGTTGTCAAAAACAGGCAGAAATGCTTTTTCTAGCCACTTAGCAAAGGGTATATATATTACATATTTGATTGTATTAATATAAATATTTCCATTACACAGGCACTGCAGAAGTGAATGTAATTGCATAATATGATAATGGCTTGAATTTGACACAGCTGTTCATCCTTCCCTGTGCTCAGAGTATGAGTGAGGAATCCAATGCACTTATAATCTTACATTACTAACTCTGGCTATGAGGCAGAACTTCAGTTTATTAGCAATGAAACAAAAGAAAACTAGAAACAGCTTGAAGTACAACATGGAATCAGTTGAAGCCTAAAGATAAAACGCGCACACACACACCTGGCTGCTTAGGCACTGTTTACACGTGGCATCAGCCTGATCTGAGTGTGGGTGATGAGTTCATCATTTAATCCAAACAAAAACATGTTCATACTCCCACTTTCCTGCTTCCAGGGACTGATCAGATTTCACCCCCTTGTGCAATATTTACATTTATTGTGTTTAATGTGTTATAAAACATTTTCCAGTCTTAATTGATTGTTCCAGACATGTCTACATAGTTCTGTAATTTGCAAATATCAAGAAAGTCCTCCTGAATTTGTTTAGTGTGAATCGGTTAATTGTAGAGACTCTGATTTCTTTCAAGTGTTGGTGAATGGAACCAGACGTCTTTGACACAAATCCCCCTGAGTGAAGCTCCACGTATCTGAGTGTTTTTTGTAGATGTTGTTGATGTAAAATGGTAAATCTGAACTAAATAACTTTTCGTTGGGGACTATTTTGCCTCACGATGCCCTGCATGTATCCTTCCACCATGAATGGGTTTAGTTTTAAGAGCAAAAGCTTCTCAAAAGTGGTAGGACAACGTCTCATATGTCAGCTGGTAAACCATAACTATTTCATAAAATAACTTTCTGTGAGGGAGATTTTACAGATGTCTGGTTCCATTCTCCTCCACTGTGAACAGTACTTACTCGAAGTTCTCTAGAACAGCGGCCCTCAGCCTTTTTTTGCACCACGAGCTAGTTTCAAGTAAAACAATATTTTCACGGACCTGTACGGATACAATTAAAGGCAAAGTTTGTTTGTTTTTTACTTATTTTTGCTGGCTTGTGGGCTAAATTTTTGATGTGTTGTATCGCTTAACCGAGATGAGCGTTGTTTTAGACTCTTAATAATCAAATCAAATATTTTGTTTCTGTCTTTCTGTGCATCTCAGTACCAAGTGACTCGCTGGTTGGGGACCTCTTCTCTAAAAAAACCACCAAACTAGCTCTGAAGCTCTTTGCATCTTCATTATCCTGGAATGTAGAAAACTCAGTGGACTTCCTTTTTAAGATATGAAGAAATTGCAAAGTATGCATGTTTGCTTAGCAGATGTTGAAGCACAGCCAAAAGTATCCAGACAGCCCAGTAAGGTCCTCAATACTGATATGGGTGTTTATACAGCTTTATGATCTCCATAGAAAAGCACTGACCAATAAAACAAACTCTTCTTATGATCAAGTCCTTGGTCTGCAGGGATCTAAACCCCCCAGTGTTGCTGACCTCAGACAGTCAAATCCACACTGCAGTGTTCCTGTTAGTTTTTTCCGTTAGAGGATCTTTCTGCTCTTTTCTGTGGTGTTGAGGATGAGGACTGATGAGATCCTCTCTGACGCCTGGTGGAGCCTGGAGGAGCTTGGAGGGCCTCTCTGACCCTCACAGGAACGTGTGAAATCTTACCGCAGGGGGAACCTCTGGGGAAGAACACAAGAGCTCTTGAGCTTCTTGCTTGGGAAGCCATGCTGCACCCAGTAGATCTAAATCCAAATTCATTTTCAAGGATGATTTTTCCAAATAGCTGCCAGTCTCTATAAACATTTAGCTGTTTAAATTCAGATTTGATTTATTGGTGTGTTTGAATCTGGAGCAGAGTAGTTCTCAAAAAGACTAGCTTATGTGTATGAGTGTATATATGTATACACACTAATATGCAAAAACCACTTCTCATTTCTTTATATTTTTTTCCAGATCCAGACTTTCTTTTATGTTAATGTGTTCTTGAGGAACAGTTCTCCAGGCTTCCTGAAGGACTTTCAAAGACTCTCATTTCCAGCCTAGTCTCTGAACCTGACCAGTTTCAGAGGAATGTTTCTGTTGGTTAAGACACACAGTGACCTACGTATGAATCATTCA
>JBBPDC010004950.1:0-13888 GCA_037974485.1 Hemigrammopetersius urotaenia | reverse complement strand
ATCGTGTTCCATCACGACTGAGTTCTTCCCTCACGCAACAAGCGGGTTCCTACGCAGTCCTCCTGTTCCTCTCCCGTGACAATAAAGGCAAACCCTGGAGGGAGAGCTTAACTTCATGCTGGTGTTGACAGAAAGCGTTTGTGTTTCTCTTCATACTTCCAGCACCGTGTGGAGTCAGCCTTAGAAAATCCCAAAAATATAATGGCTAATGTCATCTTTTTTCACCAATATATATACATATCACCTCTCAAAGAGTAATATTTAATAATTTATAGGACATTTCTAATGTGTGTTTTTTAAGTGATTACAAAAATGTGATTATTTCTGACAGATTAAGAAATTTTATTTTATACTCTGAGATTTGATGAGGATGAGGGAGATTCCTGGTGGTGCCACAGCTATCCATGACTTGGGTTTTATAATTCCTCTTGATTTAGGGCGCTTTCACACCTACCTTGTTCAGTTCTGACCAAACCATTAAAAGCAGGTGTGAAAAGTGCTTTGTACCAAAGGACCAAAATGTAGTCTGACCAAACAGAGGCAGATAAAGTTCAAAGACTGAATGGTTCAGACTTTCAGACCAATTACTGGACAGTGAGGCTGGCTATCATCTCCCATTTAACAATAGAAAAAGAATATGGGCCTACGGGGATGAATACGACAGGATGTAAGTGATAACAAAAGAATGCATGTGATGAGCACAGGTGATGATGACAGGACATAAATGGTATTGACAGAACAGACAGTATAGTGACACTCTCTGGACTCAGTTTGGGCTCAGGCAGAAAGGTCCCAGGCCTTTTGTCTACAAATGGTCCCTGTCTCTTATCTTTGTTTTGCTGTTTTCATTTTCACCCCATTCCCACCTATGTTGTATGTCCACTTCAAGATGAATGGACCAAAGGTCCATGTGCACTTCTGTTGTTCTTCGTACGTATTGTCTCTCACCTTCACACATGCACACCCGCACTGACCTTTCCATTCACATATCTATCTAGATTTGCTTATAGGTGAGAAGGAATTTGCTTGTTAGGCTAATATAAAGTGAGGTGTGATAGCAGCTGGCCGCTGTGATAAAATGTGAGGACGAGGAGGAAAAATGGTCTGGAATACCACAGTCAAGATAAACTTCCCACTTAGTGAGGTGTTACTGGAAATTGATTGGGTACCAATGAAGGCATGAAATGCACACACACACACACACACACACACACACACACATTTACAGCATTTGGCTGACGCCACACACGCCATACACACACACACACACACACAAACTTGCCTGACAGCCTTATGAAAGGCCAGTACTCCTTTGAACAGTTCCCAGACGTGTGTGGAGAGTTGAGAGGTTTGGGCTGGGGTGGTGCTGGTGAGGGAGGTTCTATAGAGAATCTAAGAAAATCTAATACCCAATGATGAGCACTCCAACACACACACACACACACACACATACACACACACACACACACACACACACACACTTGCTCGCCGTCCTCATTCAGTCCATACTAGCTTGCTAAACAAGCAAGATCAAGGCTGGGTCGCTGATATCAGGGAGACTCTGCTGCCCCCTTTTTCCGCCTCGGAGAAGAGTGAACACATCCAAGACGACGAACAAGGAAAAGAAGAAGAAAGAGGAGAGGGGAAAAAAAGAGCAGGAAAAAAACGAAGAGAGAAACACATCAGTGATTCTGCTTCTTCACAGCTCAAAGTCCCCAGAAGACATCACGCAAGCCCTGATCAGTTTAATGGAGCTAAAAGATGCCCGCTCCTCTTCTGGAGCTGTGCTGTTTCCAGTGCTGCAGATGCTTGAGGTTCTTCTGATTATTTATTAATTTTTTTAAGAATAAAAAAGAGGAACGTGCTCAATAAACTGAAGTTAGGTGCTGCTGGATCTTACTGCATGTTCTTGGATCCTAAGTGCATGTTGCCAGGGTCCTAAACGTTACCTCTAAATGCCAAAGTTGCTATGAGAACAGACCAGTAGTGAGAGGATCTTTGTAAAAAGACTGTTATGCTTCAGCCATAAAAATCCCAACTTATTTCTTGTAAGTTTGTTTCAATGATAAAAGACTGCAACTCTCTCTGAAAACCTAAGGTGACAGAAGGAATTCTCGGATGAAAAACGACATTAAAAGGCTTCTTGAAAGAAAACTCAAATGAACGCTTAAGGCCCTTAAACCCTAGAAACCCTAAAAGATTATGGTTGTTCCATGGCATCACCTTCCTGGGACCCTTATTTTGTGTAGGTCTAGCTCAGCTCTAGGTGTAGCTCTGCTCATTGTGGGCCAATAACCTATATGTTCCATGTATACATCATGCAGATCACAACACCACCCCAGCCCATCCCAAGGGTATTGGTCCACGCACCTTCACTGAGGAGCTTTACACTGCCTCTAGGCAGTGCTAGCCACTGGGTATGGCAACCTTAGGCTCACATGTGCTTCCTGAGAAAATTGTTTTAAGTAAGCACAGAAATTAATTCAGACAAAGGAAAGTAAAATGGGCTTGAACAGAGAATGAAACCACAAAACTGTGGCCAAAATTCATGCAGAGAAAGGAAATGGACCAAAATCTTTTTGCTGGGTTTTGGTTTACATGTTAGTGGTGGACTTGGCCACACGCCGGCCCCATATGCAGCCTGAGACAGCTACAGGGAAGAATCTGGCACTGAGAGAGCAGTAGAAGCCTGTGTGAACACACACATGTCAGTAGAGATCAGGATTAACAGGAAGATCATTCCTGGATTCACACCTGCATGAGCACTCAAAGAACAGGCCACACAGTGAGGCTGGAAAACTCGCTTGGTCATTTGGTGTGTTCAGGTGCAATAACTAAATATTATTTCCTCATTCATTTAGCTTAATCTCCAAAACTAAAACAAAAAAGAATGTATATATATATAAATATATATATATAAATATTTGCCCGGTGCTGTCTAGGATCTGGCCCATAACTCCATATCCTTACAAAGGAAAGGCCGTTGGCTGCACAATTTGAAAAGCTGCCTCTCTTCCTCTCTCCCTGCATCTGGCCGTGTAACCTCCCTTCAAGCTGAAATGAATACTAAGCCTCTTGGGTCTGGTGCTGCGCCCTGCGGACTGACTTTACATAAGAGCCCACACTTAAGGGAAAACCATGCCTCCTAGCAAATCACGCATGGATGGAAGTAAGCGGAGAGACAGAGCGGGCTTTCCTTGGGTTTTATTCACCATACCTTGACCAATGCTTTGGCTGACCTTCTCCAATTTTTGGGAAGGGCACGGGTGCAGAACTCAGCCCTCTGTGGAGTCCTTGGCTTGTTGTCCCACAATCACTGCCCCTTGCCATGTAAAGTGCTTAGGTAGGGTTCCAACAAACGCAAACTGTGGCATCTGGTCCTGACAAGTTTCCTCCGTCCACATGGAAGGAAAGTGATGTTTTCACTGGCATGAATTGATTCCTGGCTGAAAAGTCATTGTGAATAATTGAAGTGCAAGCTGAAGCCCATCTGCTTGTGCTGCCAACGACGACAGCCTTGACTTAGATGAAAGTCTGCTTTAATTATGCAATCAAATCTCCTGCACAACCTAGTCGTCTGCCCAAAGCTTACTCTGGGCCAGAAACATGATCCTTTTGGCTTAATCTGCCCACCAAGCTCACTGGCGCACCTTCTGACATGACTAGCTGTGATATCCCCTCGTACCTCCCAAAGGTAGGCCAGGACATGGTGCCACAGGGAATCTCACTCTCCTGGCAAGCTGTTGAACCAGGAGTATAAAACTAGAGGGTCCATCTTCCACACAACATGTGCCTCTAAGGCCCATTATGGAACCAGTCAACCAAACAGGATTTGGCATTGGTGTCTTCCACATGTCTTACAGCTGCCATTGATCTCATTTCCCACTCAGATGGTAAAACAAACTTTCTTCATTGTAAATTAAGTCGTATATTTTAATCATACTTGTCAGAAATTGACATGAAGGCGTGATCTCAGAGGAAAATATAGTTTCAGCTATGCCTAACATTGCTAATATGGACATCAACAGGTTCTACCTCAAAATCTGATAAACATGCCTCCATAACACAGTAGATAAATGGTTTTTAAGGCTGCAGAGCAAGCTGTTGTGCATGGCAAATGACTAGTTACTGCTCTGATTTGAAAATACCTAACATTTTCACAGATGGCAGGAACAACAAACACCTTTCAGATGTCTGAAGCTTTTGGGATTAATCCGATGACACATTAGTTGTGACATCACAACCATGATGGATTCAGAATGGGCTGTTTATGAAGCCCAGAAAATAGGCTGTTAATGGACCCATCAACCCACGTCTCTTTGATTTGTAGCGTGTTGCAAAACTAGCTATCAATCAGTAACAGGAATCAACAGGATGACTGTCAATCATCTTTAGCATGTTAAGAATAAGATGACAGCACCTGATCTGCTAGTAGTCTCCTACCCACGATCAGCAGGAGCAGCTTGGATGACTGCGGGAAGTGCTGCATCTGCCCTGTGCCAACTACAGATCATGCTGGCACCGATCATGCCCACCTGCTAGTCACTTCTCTTCCCTCTGAGTGAAAGTGGTACACAGACCAACGACTCCACTCTGCCTGCCTGGATCAACAACAGGGTCTATCAGAACGATTTCTATGCATGCATAATATTAATGAGGGGGGAGCTTTAGTAAGTATGCTTGAGCAGTGCGCTACTGACATGTGCGAGTGTGTACAGACCAGAGTAAACAATGTGTAGGTGAGTGACATTTCCATGAAATGATTAGAGGCTAGAGAGAAAAACACAAACAACAACAACAACAATAATAATTATAGCAGTAACAATAACAACAACAATAATAAATGTTTTGTTACTTGTTACATCATTGTGACAATAAGGCCAATAATAAAAAAAATATAGCTGTGAGCAGCAATGCGTGGATCCAGGGGGAATGGCAAGGCATTGTTACCATGGAAACTTGCTCTAATTATATTAAAGGTGTGACTGTAATTCTTGATGCCAATTTATTTTTCACTTGAACAATTCTGTGTAACTGAGACAAGCCCTTCATAGATGTCAGACCTCTTTGCAGTCGTTTCGAATAGCAGTGGACAAATGCTATAGTCCCTGCCTTGGGATCTCTCTAGATACATCCACACACAGGAATGACTTTCTTAAAGCAAACACATCAAAATTATACAAAAAAAGCAGGTTTCGGTTTCTTGTAGTGCCCCTTTGTGACAACCCAGAAAGCAGGCCTCAGTTGGGGTACCAAGTTTGGCTGTAATACCTCAAATAACTGTTATGATGTCACGTCCGGTGTTATGGCCTCACTTCCCCTATGGTGGCTTTGTCACTCAATTTCTATTGATGAACGTTTTTGTACATCAAAAAGCCAACAAATATCTCTTGTGAGGTTTCGTCTAAAGATCGTTTGCGCCTATTTTGAGGTATACTGTGAAAACTTTAGACTTCCATGCAGTCGGCATGTATCTGTCTTGGGAATCCCAACAGTATCAGCAGATATGTGAATCACAAAAATAAAAAACAAATAAAAACACATTTTTGATTATTTCAGTGCCCCTAGTGGTAAAATGACACAACAAGCTTAAAATTTTTCCATACGATGGCCGAAACTGAAATCACGTCTTCAATTCGTACTGACCCAAAGAATACAATGGTGCCCCATTTTTGAAAACTGGACAATCGGTTAAAAAGTTACATGTCCAAACACACCTTCAAATTTGCTAAAGCGCTGGAGTGCTCAAGGGGCGAAAATAAAACAGCTGTTTTTTCACTGTTCTGCAGGCTGCCAAAGACACCCTAAGCAGAAGAAGATGAACAAAGTGTGATTGTGCTCCTGCATATTATTTGATGTGCATTGCTGGGCAGCCAGAATGAGGGGTGCTACATGCCACAGAGCTGCAGTGCTTTTTTCTCATTCAGCTTTCCGGTAGCATGAGGTGGCATCGCAATGCTTGCTTAGACACTCTCTCTCTCTATATACATTAATTCCCAGTGAGACTCGCCCATCCACACTCTCCCTATACACAACTGATGCATCTCAATAACAAAAAATGGGAACTAAAATCCAGATATAATAATAATAATAATAATAATAAGAATAATAATAATAATAATAATAATAATGCTTTTCAATGAGAGAAAGCAAAGTGTTTTTGTGTTATTACTATGGTAAATAGGGGTGTTGCTGCATGGTTGCTCTTCTGTTTCTATGGCCCACAATGTAGTTGTCAAGGTGTAGCTAGCTGGTTGCTAATGGGACTGTAGCGGTTGATAGTGTAGAGTGTTGCTAAGGAGTGGCTTGGTAGTTTCTCAAGGAGAAGTGACTCCAAATTTCCGCTACAAAAAACAAATCATTACAATAAAACTTAAGAAGAAAAATAGTGAGTAAATATCACTAATAAGAAAAAAACACAACGGGTGCTTTCGCAGTGGTACTGCTTGTCCCCCAGGAATAACAGTAATATCAACATTATTATTGTTATTGTTATTATTATTATGTACCTCAAATAAATATGTACAGTGTACAGATTTTGTATTACAACAGACGCAAAGCTGTGAGATTCTTCCTCACACCTCTATTGTTCCGTGTTGATTCTGAGAGCTCTGCTCAAAACTAAGCACCACAGAAGTGAATTAAACGAAAAATCTGTGTTGTTTTTGCCCTGCACATGGCTGGAAACCTCCAAGTTTTGCGCATCAGCACCCTGGTGTCCTGCCACCTGCTGACATGCTGAGAGGCCAAAATGTGCCCACTCCTGCCAGACCTGATTACTCCACAACCTGTCGTCACGTGTGCAGAGGCTGGCGGAGTCTGGGACGGGACATCCCTGCTCAATAAATCTGTGCATCTCTGATGTGGACTGTGTGGTCAGCCATCTGTGAGTTTGGGGCCTGAAAGAAGAAGGACTTGGCTCATTGCGAATCGCCAACAAACTGGAAAACAACATAAGAGCGTTTCAAAGGCAAAAGGAAAATGCGACTGGCTGAACAATTAACCAGGACTTCTATCAGAAAATCTATAGAATGAGTGATATAGAAGATGTACAGAGAACTGAGGAATACTGAGTCATAGTGAATAGTCTACGTTCTCCAACCCAACAAAAGGTAAACAGGGGAACAAAAAAAACAGGCCACAAATTATTATCAGATATGGTATATGTAATTGAAAAAATTGCTGGAACCACTGGGGTGAGCAGGCACTTGAACCCCCAACTTTTTAAAGTAATTGGGAAACATCCCACAGATTTTTTAACTGGTTACAACCTCAATATAGGATGAATGTCCATTTCCCAGAGGACCACAGTAGCTCACTGATTCACAAGATGGTCGTAGTATGAAATGCTATGAAATAATTTTCTTCTATTTTACAGCTATTAAAATGAAAGTGACCATTTGTCATACGTGAACACACCACAGCACACAGTGTGAACAGCACGAAATTCTTCCTCTGCATGTAACCCATTCACCAAGTGAAGCAGGGGGCAGCCAGGAACACGGCGCCCGGGGAGCAGTGCGTGGGGACAGTACCTTGCTCAGGGTACCTCAGCTGTGCCTAGCGGGCTTTTGGGAATCGAACCCGGACTTTCTGGTCGCTGGGCGAATGCCCTAACCACTAGGCTACCAGCTGACATTTTAATTTGTTTGCTTGCAGCTTTACCAGCAATGTTTGTTTTTTTGTTTTGTTTGTTTAAAAAGCTTCAGTCCCATTCATATTTCAACCAGGGAAGTGTTCCTACCTTATAATGTAAGGACTTTGAAGGAACCAAGTGAACCCACTTGTCTTGGCTGAGAATAGTTTGCAGTGGTAGTGATTGGTACCAGACATCTAAATATCAGCACAGCAAGTTATTCCATGATGGTTATGAAATCCTGACACATTGTTTTACCAATTTTTTTGGGATAAGCGTATTGGTCATTCCTGGTGGAGGGGCAGATGCAGGATCTGAGTCCCCCTAAGGAAAGCTCAGATAGGCTATAGTTTTATCATAGTCAACATTCCACCTAAGCACTCAGGACTTCAGTAAGGACTGGGTTTGGATGGAAAAGTTAATGGCTATATTTGTATTAGAGATTTGATGACCCCTGGTTCCATTCACCACCACTATGGTTTGACAAATAGGTGGAATTCACCTTCAATTTCCAAGATTTAATAGCACCTTTAATGGAGCTTATGAACCATAGAAGTTTATAAACCACTGTTATCTTGCTCCACAGTCACCATGACAGGTACTCGCTTAAAAGCACACATACACACACACTTAAACACAGATGTTTGCCATGTGTTTGTCAAACACATCAGGTGGCACATAATAGCCGACGCCAACACATGCTGTTTGGATTTGTTCTCAAATCTGCTAGAACAGCTAAAAACTTTTTTAAAGTTTCTTTATCGTCAACTAGGATAATGCCTCGCAAGGTGACTAGGAAGTTGGGCGGCTGCAGCTGCTCAAGCTTGGTGCTTCATCATTGTGTGTCTAATACGGGTGCTGGCTGTGTGCTAATTAAAGAGGGACTGTGTGGCCTTGTGGTTTGTCTCAGAGGAATGAGCTAATTAAAGCGCTGACACAAGATGGAGGAACATACACTGGCAACTCTGACTTGAACAGATTCACTGTGACAGCCATCAGTCAAAACACTTGAATAGGTCAGTTTTGAAGCAAACTTAGACCAAAGGTCCCATCCATCTGAACAGCTCTACAGTTGAAGCTCATACTTTCGTTTGGGTTACATTTCTTCCACACCAGCTCTTTCCCACCCGATCCATCAAGGCCCACCCCAACTCTACCACAGCCAGCCCCACCCAACACTGCCGACAGAACTACACCACCATACGCTCTAACCAAAGTAATGTAAGTCTCAAAAATGTTCTTTTAAGGGAACTCTGACTGATATGCCTTATAATAAATATCCTACGCTATCAAAATGTTAATATTAATGTTTTTATGGAACCCATGAGAAATAAGTGAAATCTTCCTACTAGCAGGCCACTACTGCAGCACCCAACAGAGCAGTCATTTCCTCTATTTGTCGTTCTTTTGATGAGACATTTGTGTTATCAAGTGTTTCCTCCATCTCTCCATTTGCCACTTCACTCTGGCTCAGGTGTTCTTAAGACCATAACAAGTAACTTGAGTTCATTGATCTAAATCATTCCTGATAAATGGCTTGACAGAGTTAGCTCCAAAAGTAGCTCCAAAAGTAAGTCTGTTGGCCCTGACTTGACATGATTGAGCAAATAGCATCTGCTTGTCCTGCCCTGTCAATCCTGATCACAAAGTGTCACCTCATGATCCCTCAATATACTAGAGAGTCACTTGGGCTACAGCATCAAAGCCTGGCTCACTCTCTAGCCTTTACACACACACACACACATACACACACACACACATACATAGACACACAGACTCATGGCTGGCTCTGTTTTGAGCCCCTGAGGCTGCTATGCAGTGTAAATGATGCAGAATAATCTTCTTTCACCCCCAGCAGTACACAAAGGCAGTGGAGTGATATGAAACAGAGGAGCTCAAGCTGAGAGAACACACTGCAGTACAGGACAATAGCGAAACTCTGGCAACTGGCTGCTCTCCGAGTCCTCCAGCAGAGCCCTCGAAGAATAATTAACATGCTGCACTGTCAAATGTGGACCACCATAACATCCTACACACAAAGATCTAGTGCCCTCTCCTTTACAAGTCATCCTTTAACTGCCTAATTTACAGGAAACCATCTGAAATGGATGCTCTCTGACCACTTTATGAGCTCCAGCTAGCTTCAACATAGCCTTTAGGTGGACCCACAAATCTTTGGACATTCACACTTATTGGCCCACAAGTGTAATTTAAAAAACAACTGCACACACTTCCTCCCCTTTCATCACCTTTCACTTTTTGACCACAGGAGCACAGCTGTCTAGATATTATGTGGGTGGTCGACCATTCTCAGCACAGCAGTGGCACTCAACGGTAGCGGTCATAGTAGTGTGTGTGTGTGTGTGTGTGTGTGGAGCTGGTGTAAGTGTATCAGACGCAGTGGTGTTGCAGGTAATTTGACGTGTCAGTGGCACTGCTAGGTTGCGAGTCATACACCTGAAAAAATGCCCAGCCAAGAGTGGATCTGTGGTCAGAAAATTAACTTCGATGAAGGATTCAAAGAAGATATGCAAAGGAAGGATATCTGATAAAGTGGCCAGGAATTAATATTACAAGAATAAGTCTTGGGAAAGAACATTTGAAGTGAATAGTTACGTGAATATAGTAACACTTTACTGATACACAACTGCACAATAAATGGTCAGTAATGGTAACATGATGCTATAAACTGTCATTAGACTTATTGAACGGTTAGGTCAGTCCTACGAAACAAGAAAAAATTGCGTAAATTCTTATGTCAAGAATATATCTACACTGGAACTAACAGACCTACATCATGTATAATGATATTTCATACTTCAAGATAAAAACAGATGCATTTCAGATGCAGAAGGTAAAAAAAAGAGACCAATTTGGACCACCTGTCTAAACAAAGCCTTCCAGCTGCTGATGGAGAGATGAGTTTAGTGTCTGTCTTCTGCTCAGCAAGTGTGATGAAGAAGTGGCCTACATATGCACTGGCAGGTGTCAAAAATCCCCCAAACAAAAAAGAAACCACTGTTTCATTGGTGTCCCATTTGTTTATCTCTCATCTCTGAGTCCCCTCGCTTATTCAGTCGCATAAAAAGAAATCTGCCAATCCCTGCCAATATATGTGCCGCTGTTTCCAGAATACTTTTATTTGTTTAGCTGCAGCTTTGATCACAGACATGATTTCTGAATGCCACTTTCATTTTCCCTCCATCAGTGCTGAAGCACAACCCTGTGGTGGGAAATATAAAGCATTTCTGCATTACACTCACTGGCCTCTTTATCAGAAACCTCTCCTCTTTTAGCCCCACCTGGCTGCTCATTAATGGATAGCTGCTCTGAGTAACACTGCTGTGGTAAGAATTGTCCACCTGGATCAAAGCAGGATCTGGCCAGAGCTGAAGGGTCTGGGAAGGGGGACAGATGGGCTACAGTGTGCAAATGTCCATCTATACACTGGAATTACAAGTGTTTCTAATAAAGTGAAAGTACAACATGAGCTATGATACACTGAGGTCATCCAAGTGTGAAAGAAGCATTGTTGTGACGAACTTTACCCCAGTCAGACCAGTACTCCATCAAGTTCATCTAAAATTCCAGAATGTGGTGTTTCATTGGCAGTTGTTCAGAGCAGTAGTGTTGGGAGATTCCCTCTCAAACCGCAGCGGCTTGTTTCATCCCTTCACTCCACTCTCCCACAGCACTTCATTATTCCTCCAGTAGTATCGAACTTTTTTTTTCACCCGTTTCATCTTTAGCTTTTTGACTTCTGAGCAGAAGTGCCGGGTGGTAGCTCTCTTTAGACCAACTGATCCTCTCACAAGCAAATATATAGTTGACCTATAAAGTAAAAGCAGCTCATACAGGTAGAAGGTTCTAAAGTGGTGTATAAATAGGACATTCATTTATTGTTATATGTTTTGAACATTCTGTTTTGGACAATAAGGGAATCAGTAATGACCTTATAATGGCCTTTTCAAGAGAGCATACTGTATTTGATCTCATTCTCTGTACAGGGTACCCACACACACCTTAACTCAGCACAATGCTAGCCAGTTCAGGCATCTGTTAGCTGACATAGCATTGGAAACTATATGTTCTCCTCTAAGCATGCTGAGCTATGCAATGACAGTGGTGGTATTCTGAAGGTAGGATTCGAACCCAAGACCCGCAGAGCCAAGTATCCTACCCACTAGGCTACTACCACCCCGAGGTCTTTGGGGCACTTCCCTTCTCTGCAGGAATACCACTGTTGTTACAGTAAGGATCCTTGGGCAAGACTCCCAACATTTCGTCCCCCTACTGCTGAACGTTGCTCTGGGGAAAGGCATCTGATAAACACGGTAAGGCCATTTTAAATAAATCAATTGCCCTTTTAATCATTTCTGTATTTCATCCAGACTGCAATTATTGTTGACTGCTGTCTTGCTCAGTTGTTTTGTTGCTCCTTTTTTCATGCATTTTCTTTTGTGCCATCTGCACTCGTGGTCTTCTAGTGTTCTGTTCTGTGTTCTTGTGTGGATCCATGGTCCACATTTCACTGTGTACTAGGGGTGTAATGGTACACAGATGTCACGCTTCGGTACGTACCTCAGTTTTGGGGTCACAGTTCGGTACGGTTCACGATACAGCAAAGTTAAGAGACAAAACGTTCTAAAGAATGAGGCTTGGTTTGTTTTCATTTATTTTAAATAAACAGCAGTGCATTAGCCAGTAAACACACACTCTTCCTTATATTTGCATGTATGTGTAAGTGTTACGCCAGTAGGTGGCACTATTGCACCACACAATGACCCAGGTTTATGATTTATTTGCGCTTTTTGGTCCCTCTGTGATTCCGTATTACT
This sequence comes from Hemigrammopetersius urotaenia, assembly GCA_037974485.1. Lineage (NCBI taxonomy): Eukaryota > Metazoa > Chordata > Actinopteri > Characiformes > Alestidae > Hemigrammopetersius > Hemigrammopetersius urotaenia. The sequence goes on along the minus strand of JBBPDC010004950.1, from coordinate 1,414 downwards.
TCAATCACGTCTTCTCCGTCGTACCGTGTATTCTCCGAAAGACATCATGTACCGAACCGTGACCCATGTACCGTGATGGTTCTGTACAAATACATGTACCGTGACAGCCCTATTGTGTACTGTGTGTATATGGTCAAAATAACATTAAAACCTACTTGACATTACTTGATATGTGCATTACAGTTTGAATATTCAAAATGAAAATCAAAAAAAGCAAAATGGTCAGTTATTCATTATCAAATTCAATATCAGTGCATTGAAACTTGTCAGGTTCAACACAGCATAAAATAGAAGCATTTCCCTATAAAAATAAATAACAGTTGAGTCAAGCGTGTGTCATTAGTAGAAAGGAGGCTATGAATATTCTAATTAGCTGCTACAGGATACAGATATATGCCAAAGTAGATCCTAGGAGAATAAGATCTTTTTGTACATTGTAATTAGATACTACTGTAAAATAGATATCTTTCTCCATATTGTAATTAGATACCACAGGAAACATACATTTTGGAATAATCAAATTAAATACCATTCATAGCAGATATGTTTTCAATTTATTTACATACATGGCTTGTGGCAGCTGGTGGCCTAGTGGGTACGGTGTGGAGCCAATCAGGAAGTTGTGGGTTTGATTCCCAAGACTGCTTAGCACCACTGAGGTACTGTGTGCTGTGGTGTGTTCACATATGACAGAATGATAAATTAATCTCACTATTTTTCACTCATATATATAAATATAAGTGGAAAAAAACACACACCATAATGTTTTCATCACATCTTCTACAAAAGTCTGCCGATTGCCATAATATTTTGTACATAGTTTCTGTGATAACCCCCCTCCAAATTGTATTAATTACTCACATCAAACAGTATCTCAACAGTACCTTGCTGAACTTAAGTCTTCATGTTTTGATGTAAATAAAATGGTCAACATGTCATTCAAAGTTATTTACAGTTCTCAACAAACTATGAAAAAGTAATTTCAGTAAAAGTTTTATTTATTTAAGAATCTGTTTGAAGTGCTTTCCCTTGGCACGAACACAAGCCCTCAGCCTTGGTCGCCACTGATCAATTGCCTTGTCGACAACACTATGTTTCAGCTCAACCCAGACAGTGATGAGGCGCTACTTCAGGTCCTCAATGTCTCGTATTGAAGTCTGGTAGACGGGGTCAGAATTCGGTCTTCTAGACTGAAAACCATTTTGATTAGTAAATTTTGCAAGTGCCAAGCTTGTTTACATATATATATATATAAATTTCGTTATTCTATTCACAAAGTTGTGTTGGGAGCTGGGTCTATACTACGCAAGCTATGATGACTTCCACCTTGATATTTTAGGAAACAAGTAAAGTTAAGCAGTGAACAGTTATGGACACTCATAGTATTGTTCTGTTGAACTGAGTACAAATGGCG
>JBBPDC010004940.1:0-13889 GCA_037974485.1 Hemigrammopetersius urotaenia | reverse complement strand
TCCCTGGAGCAACTTGGGGTTAAGGGTCTTGCTCAGGGACCCAGTGGTGATGCTGAAGGTAGGATTCGAACCCATGATCTCTTAGTCCAGAGGCAAGTATCCTACCACTAGGCCACCACCACCCACTTACATAAAGGTGCCCACCTCTCAAAAGTAATACTCAAGCACAGGTACCACATTCCAGCAACGAACAAATCATCTCTACATAAAATATGTGGATTCTCACATTTAAAAAAAACTCACCTCCAAGCCCTTATTCTAAAATACATGCTGATAGTGCCACGCCAGCAAAGTGATACAATTCCAGTTTAAAAGACCAACATTTCAAAACCTGGAATGAGTCAGATATGCAGTTCATTTTAACAGCGCATGACCATTTTCATGATTGTTCATTTGTAGATCCCTGGCTGGAAGAAAGATAGTGACTCATTTACAAGCCCCCAAAACTCCAATTTTACAGAGCAGCAGAGGGGAAGCTTAATTATAGTCAAAGAGAATGAGATTAGGCCGACATTGAGCAATTACGAAAAAAGAACCAGAGGCTACAGCTTGGGGAGTCCAGGGAAGGAGATTATGGAGACTGTGAGACTAATCTGAGTCAAATACAGAGAAATACAGTCACAGAGTGTGGGTGTGGACGTCAATATAGTTTGAAATGAAACTGTAGTGCTGATACACCCCTTGACCTCTTCCAAGGCTCTCTAGTTTATTGTCTTTCATGGAAACCACTGTCAATGATCAACAGTAAACATCTGGGTGCATCCTATCAGCGTAAAATGGGCAGCGATGGGCGAAGCCTTTATGTTATTCACACAAAGAGATTGTTTTTTTGAGGTAAGTTATGCATTCTTGTGATTGCTTTGGAGCTTATTCTGTTGGGGCTAGCGCATTGAAATAAGTCTGCCAATATCAACTAGAGTTTTGAGGAATCAATACTGAAGGACAGAATCAAAACTTTACCACAGGTTTGAAAATCAAATCTGAAAGTGTTTCGCGATACCCCTAGCAGTTACTGATGTTACATAAACTTAATACCAGTATAGAAAGTACTGCTATTACAAATACAATATATATGCACTTTAATACAGTGGAATAGTTTAAAAGCTACCAGTGAATGTGATTAGCATAAAAAGTGATGAAGGCATTGGGGCATAAGGATGAACGATGAAGAATAAATAAATATAAGTATATTCCAAAGTGCATGCGGACACTAAAAGCACGGAGATGAAGTATAAACACCAAGATGGAAACATACTGATATATAAAATACCACAGCAGTAAAACGATAAAGTTTAATTAAATGTAGTGTCAGAGCCAGTGTGTCTTGTCCTAATACTTTTAACAAAATGCTGCATTATATTTAAGTGTCATTATAACCCTAATTTACTAGAAAATACTGGATAAAGCGATGCTCATTTAACTTTTGGAGGGTAATACAGCTTACAAGTAATGGGAGCTGAGAGTGACCCAACAGCATCATGTGAACTACTTGCTCCTTTTGAGTAGAGACAAATAGATGCTGAGTAATGGTCTGGCAAACAACTATCAATAAAACTAAAAGTACATCAAATTGTCAATTTAGTCTATTTTTATACATGAGTGTACATCACATGGAGTCAGAGAAACATAATCTGTTCTATTTGAAATTACTTCACAAAAATATGTACTTTGAAGCAAATAAATGGTTGTGGATTGTTGATAATTCAGGTTTGTAGTTTGCATTACTATTGTTCATTATCATCCATTACTTAAGAGGTAAATAAGCAAAAAGCAGACGTCAAACATGTCTTGGACCACTGACTACATATAAGGGGAGGGAAACATTGTGTATGCCTGGTTTTTTGCAGTTACTGTGAAAGAGTCTTTAACACTTTAAAAATGTTTAGATGAGCAGTGAGTGTCTTTTTCCACATATATTTTTAAATACACTTAAAAGAATAAATTCAAATAACAATATACAATAAATAGTGATTTTACGTTATAGCAGTGTGTCCCTTGTGGAAGCCCAGAATTACTTGTAGGTTCCACCAGAAACCTGGTTTGATTCAGTCAGTATTTCATTCAATTCATTCAGGAGCTGCTGAAGGAGTTTCACAAATCCAAAACACGGCTGGAGGAACCGAGGAGGAACCTGGAACCGAACCTGTGTTCTCTTCACCAGCTCACACAATATCTACTTTTGAAAACAACATCTTTTTCATCATCTTTTTGCTTGTTGGCATTTACTCTACTGTTTACTTTGCTAGCAGAAAGACACAATTACATGCTGAGAAAAATAGCTTTAAGCAATTTGTATAGGTGCCGCAGATTATGGTACAGTAGAGTACAGTCACAGTTTTTCATATCCGTCTACCCAGAGAAAAACCAGGCGTAGTCTATTACACAGCCAGAGAGACAACTTGCTGAGAGCAATGCCAAGTTATTTAATAGCGAAAGCAGCAGATAAGAGGCGCTTAAACAGGGTTCTCTCATTTCATATTCAGCAGGAGAGTGTGTTTCATTTGATTAATGAATGGCAGCTGACTTCCAGCGTCGCTTCCAGGCAAAAAACAAGACAGGTATCTGGGTGAAGAGGATGTGATCCCTCAGAGGGCCTGATTTCCTGCCAGTCTTGGACCCACTCTGAGCCAACATTCAGCATTCAGAGGGTGTCCATGTCTACAAGCTTTGCCAAACACCAGTCCATCATCCAGTGAGGGACAGAAATAATGTCCATGTCTCTGCATCTGGTCTTACTTCTGCTGAGCTGCAGTTAGTTTCCATGCCGGCTCAAGCATCTTTGTAAGACCACCGTCCACTTAAAAATGCTATTAGCGGCGAATTTATGCTGAAGTGCGTTAACAGCTCTCGGGGCGTTTTGTTGGCTACTGCTCATTAATGAATTAGAAGCCTGTTTCGATCCCAGCGAGTGTCTGACGGTCTAAGTAAAGGATAACTGTAGAGTTAAGTGCTTGCTACTGCATATTTTATCACCTGCACAGATTTGAAGGTAGTAAACATTTAGAAAAGTCCTACAAAAGATTGTACTGTTGAATTTTATGAGCTGTATTAAACACTGTAACTGTAATAAACCACATCTGTTGTAAATATGAGTAATTGTAAATAAGCATTCAAGCGCTGTGAAAGTAATATATGAAAAATTTGCTTCCTGTAGATTGGCAGTTTCAAAGTGACCTATTTGTCTTTCTAAAGCTGACCATAGGCGAGGTGATGCACAAAGTAAACCTATATACAGTATATACAATTCGAATAACCTGAATTTGCCCTATGAATTCCTGAATGCAGCAGGTTGTTGACATTATGACACAAACGTTTAATGGAAACCTTCAATTATGGGGGTAACTTTGACATTCAGGTCAGGTTGACTGTTTCCTTCTCATTTCCTCCGAGATGATGGCTGGGGTGGAGCAGAAAGGCCGCAACTTTCCTGGACAAGCAATTACAGAGCAATTACAGGTAGAAGATGAGAAATGTGGAAGGTCTTGGCACACCAGCGCACATAATCCCATATAGTCTAGTGTTCCCTTGCTGAATGCGAGTGAAACCCATACAGAAGAGACTGGCGGACACATCAGAGCCTAATCCAGAGTTAAAAGGGAGAATGTATTTTAGGGAACTTTTAAGCCCCCCTTGCAAACGAATGATTAGTGCTTTTGACACGAGGTTATTTAATTCATTCGGTTCCCCCAATTTCCCACATGAACGAGTGGTTTTATGAGACCTAGAACTCAATAAGAAGAGGACAGTTTTGACTTGGATGGGGCTACATATCCACAGAGATCATACAGATTTATTGCAAAGCAAATTGATTCTGTCGTATCATCACAGGCTATAATGTTTATGCGATGCTCTGTTACTTTCTATTACTATTTTGCAAGTATCAAAGAAGAAGCCTTCATTATTCAAATAAAAATGACCCTGCCAAAAAAAACAAACAAAAAAACCCCCCAAAAAAGCTCATGATTGTAAAGATGCAAAACATATTATTAGATACAGCTGAGTGCAAAAGATTGGATGCCCTCGGTCAAATAACAATTTTGCTGTTTTTTATTTTATGCTATATTTATGTTAATTATAAAAGAGGTCTGAACTTTCTTTGAAAAACGTTTTGTAATTTATTTTTCACTGAAGTCTAGTTCGTGTCATTAAAGAATGAAATAATCATTATGTTTTTTATTTTCTGCAATATGACAATATGTATCATTATCATCAGAATATGGCATAATATATTAAAGACTATTCCATCAATACTTAAAGACCATTGACCTGCTGCATGTTTCATTACTAACAAATGTCAGAAACAATAAACAGTGGCATATAGTGTAATAAGAACATTTCTTGATAGCCCTGAGTATCATGCGATTGAATTTTGGCCATAACACCCACCCTTATTATGTTACACCCTTGGCTAACAACAGATGCAGGGAATGTGTTTGTGTTCCACATAGCGTGAGCTTTGTGTACAAAAAACCCCCCCAAAATAATAAAAATTCAGAATGCAGAAATGAAAACAAAAAGAAAAACTCAATATTTGGTTTTTTTTTTTGTCATCACTGTGACAAACAGTCAATTTGTTGTGTAAATAAAGATTGTGTTGTTGTTGTTGTTCATAATAACTTGGCATAAAACTGAGGTATAACCAGGATAACCAGTTTCGAGATTCAAACGCGGAGCGCTTCATGTTCTACTAGCAACAGAGAACAATGACTCATGACTTCAGCACTGAGAGCCAAGAGAGTGTGTGTGAACATTCCCGTCGTGGCAGTCACCTAGGAACCACCCCCAGAGGAGCCCATTATTCTTACAGCAGGCTTGAGAAAAGAGTCAGATTTAAAGTCTCTTAAATTCCTTTAGTCTCTGGTACTAAGTGCATGTTCCCTCTGTGTCGACATGAATGACAGGCCAGTGTGGAGTTAAGGCTTTAGGGAGGCTTCCTTGATATTTCCTACAGCTTTTGATCTCCTGCTCTATATCATGAAACACATCTGAGACTGAAGGGGAAGTCTCTGTGGGGAAGTGAACAGAGAATTACACACTTCAAATACATTCAACAGCCAGCGACCAAATGCTGTGGGGGAATGTGCTGGCGTAGGGGGACCCCTGAGCAGCAGGGGGGATTAGTCATGCAAAAAAAAATGGTCATGCAGCCGGGAGGTGGACATTTGCGAAACACTAATTCTTGCAAAATTCTTCTGTTGTGATTCTAAAGAAAGGAGCAACTCTACTTTCTAAGTTACTGATCTACAAAAAAAGGAAAAAAACTCAGATTTTACACATTTTAAAATCTTATCAAGCTTAAAGTTACTGAGTGGTGCCCAAAAGACAAAACTGGAAAAACGATTAAAGCTAAACTAGATTTTGATATTTTCCTCCAGAGCGGAAGATACAAAGCAGAGAGAGAAAAGACCACATTAACAGACATTGTGAATGTAATTGCCCAGAAAATGTATTAAGAAATGGTCCTATTGGTTGTTTTAAGGTAGAAGTAATATAAAATAAGTCTCTCAAAGCTTCAGGTTACAGTGATTTTTCCCCACAGCAAAGGAACTCCGAAGTGGAACGCAAGCGATTTAACACCCAGCCTTGAGCACTGCTTCATAAAACAGCTACAAAACATACAATAAAAATATTCCCATGTACATTAAACAGTGATATATTGATAATGATAATGGCTATGAACTATTTCCTGCAGTGTTTAAAGTTAAGTATTAATACAGAATTCAGTCAGTGCCACGGTGCGCATTCTCTATACTGAACCTGCCTCAAACATGGCTCAGGATACAGCCAGATTCTACAGCCATGAATTTACAGTGTAAAGACTTCATGTTAGGGGCATTAGAGATTTGCTTGAATTACAACTACAGGTGCATCAGTGACAGTTTAGTCTACCCCACATCACATCCATGATTCAGCTGGAGCCCTCAACGCTCAACTCTTGTGGGTCTCTTATGCCACTGAGGGCAGGAGGTACAGAGAAAATGAGAGAAGAGAGGAGGAAGAGGGAGACAAAGCTGCTTGGAGCTTCAAGACGTTCAGATCAGTGAGACAGTTTACAAGAGGGAATGTGTGTGTGTATATGTAAGAGAAAGAGAGAACAGACAGAGAGCGAGAGAGTGAGAGCAAGTATGAGAGACAGAGAGCGAGAGGAAGCGCGAGAGACACAGAGAGAGAGAGAGAGAGAGAGAGAGAGAGAGAGAGCGCAAGTGAGACAGAGAGAGCAGAGCTTGCTTGCATAATATGGATGAAATGCAATACTTTAACTACACTGGTACACACTGCGGTTGTGATAACATATTGTAAACACATTAATGAACCTTTGTTGTGACATGATCAGTCGGTTATTTTGACAAAAAACTGTTGCTTTGATTCATTAAAACAATGCCACTGTAATCACTGTCAAAATACTAACTGTGCTTAATTATGAATAGTCTGTTTGTTGTTAATATCTTATTTGTGTAACTGAACTGTTGCTGAAAGTTTAACTAAAAAAACAACAACAACAAAACGGTCACTAAAACTCATCAGAATCACCTGATGATGCGCTGCAGCCTTCTGTGATATGAATATCAGTACCGCAAAGGATCACAGTGAACAAACATTAAAGCTCTAATAGAGAGAGAGTGAGAGAGAGAGAGAGAAACAGAGAGAGAGATGTGTGAGTGTGTCTGTGTGTGTTGGGGGGCGGGGCAGATAGTGTGTGAAAAAGCATGTGAGAGTGTCTGTGTGTGAGAGAGTGTGTCTGTGTGTGTGTGTCTGTGTGTGTTAGAGAGAGACAGAGAAATATCAGTATCCAGGGCCCTTCAGCACTTGTCTCCAACTACCTTCCTGAACCTGTCAGTCAGAGCAGTTCCCTTACTGACAGACAAATAACCCAGAAATGAGAGAAAACGAGAGAGAGAGATACAGAGAGAGAGAGAGAGAGAGAGAGAGAGAGTGAAAGAGAGGGGGGGAAGATAGAAGTAGGGAAGAGAAAAACAGGAAAAAAACAAGACAAAAATCTAAAAAAAAATTAGGAACAAAAACGATGACGCCTGAACGTTGTTCACTAAACAAGATATGGCTTAAGGGTTTTGATGTGAGGGGTGTCCAGTACTACCACAATATTTAACAGTTTCAGTGAACTGGGCTCTTACCCGTGCCTGTGGGAGCCCCTCGACCGCCCTGAGTGATACGAATAGCCAGAGTAGGTGGACTCAGTGTCCATGATGATGCTTTCCTGCCCCAGCGACTCACTGAGGGCGTTCTGGAGGTTGCTGGATCTGTGGCTGGGCAGACGTAGTGGGAGCTTATGGGCGGTCTTATCTGGCAGGAAGAGAAGCTCGCTGAGGAGATTGGCAGAGGCCGTGCACTGTCTGGTGTCAATCTTGGACACGGGCCTGGGGGCTCCCAGCCATCAAGCATCAATCTGGAAAAAAGGAGACAAGGAGGATTTCAGCCTTATTTGCTTTCTTTAGCCCACAACTCGTCTTCTTTTCCAAACAACAAACAAACGTGTTTACAATGAAAACGGAGGCGAGTTTTCAAACACAATCAATGTCAGAAACGCCTTAAATACATGTCTAGGACTATAAGGATGGTACATTTTCAACCAGGCAATGTGTGATGCTACAACTATAAAGAGGGGAGGAAAGTTAATAGCATTATTTACGTTATTTATTTTTTTATTTTCACAAAAAGATTAAAACTATAAATTAATGCTGGGCAACGATTAAAAATGTTAACCGCGATTAATCACATTGTATGCAAACTTAAATAATTGCACACTTTCATTTTTAAAGTGCAAAAACATTTGGTTTACAAACACTTTAAACAAATAGGGAGCTATTCTTTAACACAATTACACAGCTGCAATTCAAATATTTCTGTTAATCTCAACTTCAACATTAATGTAATCAAATCAAATATAAAAACAAAGCTATTTGCCACTGCAGGGCATTCACGTTTTATGTAGTTTGTTATAGAAAAACAAGTTACCCTCAGAGTCTAGAGCATGGACTTGCTGCAAAGGAGGACCAACTCCATATGAACATCCATGTACGTGAATGCAGTGTCATTAAAGTGTCTGTTGGTGTAATGGTCAGGCATCCCAATACTTTTGTCCATGTAATATTCACCAAGGCACAATATAGCACTGAACGTTCAAAATAAAAGGATCATCATCAAAGGACTCATAACATACATTTTTCTCATGTTTCTCAGTTCTACAAGACCATTTATTTCCAGCCTTTCGTTAAGCTTCAGAGTACATTGTTTTTGTTATTTTACCTTTAAGACCCATGTATGTAAACATTCTGTTCTGACTGGTTGTGGAGGACAGTGCCTGGTTTTGTTTTTTTTTAATCCGGTCTGAAACCACCTCAGTGGGCGGAGCTTAACTGCTGTATGCAGAGTAAGAGGATAAACATAAATACATTTTTTTTATACATCACAAATACAGTGAGCTCAGAAATGCACTTAAAGCTTAGTTATGGGGATGCGGGGGCCAGGAGGTCAACCGTGTGTTTTAAATGTTAACACCATTGACGACTGTTAACATCACACTGTGCTGAGGAACATAAGTGAAGAAACTTCAATTTCCCATTTGCCCTTTAAGGATACTGTTAGGGAAAACTTGTTTTTACTCCCACACAAACTACAGACCACCTTGAGCTCAGTTCTGACCTTATAAAAAAACTGTTGTTTTGTACAGGTCTGCCTCGACTCGAGAATACAGTCAGCTTTATGCAGCGGTACAATTAGGTCACATCCAGACTGCAGGTAAATATGGTATTAAATATTTTGCTGTTCGGTAGTCTATCTTTAGGATTGTTGCGATCAGGCAATGTTCAAACCACTGACAGGTGAAGTGAATAACACTGATTATCCTGATACAGTGGCACCTGCCAAGGGGTGGGATATTTTAGGCAGCAAGTGAACAGTCAGTTCTTGAAGTTGATGTGTTGGAAACAGGAAAAATGTATCTGAACAACTTTTCAAAGGGTCAAATAGTGATGGTCACACGAATCCGAGCAACTCCAAAACAGCAGTGGTGCGGTCCCAGTATGTGCTGGTTAGTTTCTAACCAGGGAAGGACGACCAGGGAACCAGGCTGTTGACTTGGCCTCCAAATTCCGCAGATCTCAATCTGACTGAGCATCTCCGGGATGTACTGGACAAACTAGGACAACTTACAGGGTTAAAAGGATCTGCTGCTACCAGATACTACAGCACACCTTCAGAGCTCTTGTGGAGTCCATGCTTTGACGGGTCAAAGCTGTTTTGGCCACAAGGGGTGGGCCTACACAATATTATGCAGGTAGTTTTAATGTTATACCTGATCAGTGTATGTGATGAGATCCTCTGACTTTCAATAAGATTAATAGACCCTTATAATGGAATGTCAAAATTATCTGTGTGAACTAAAACCACCACAGTGAACATGGTGTACAAAAAAGAGAAAACAAGTTTCTTTCATTTATGTGTTGTGAAGAAGAATGCCAGCAAAGGAGTACTTTGGCAAAACATAGTCAAGTGCAAAAGGCTGCATAGCCCTGGTCAGTTTACATGTTTTGTTCTTTTCGAAATGAGAGTAAGTACACATCCTTTACAGAGAACAGACTTTTGTGCATTGCAAATACAATTATTGTTTTGTTTCCATTAATATTTCCACCAATTATTGTTTTTTGTTGGACTGTACAAAAATAATATTTTTCCAAGTATGTTAAAATGTGAGTCTACTTATTTTGCTACTTCTTTTGCAGGGTTCCCACCCCTTATATATCAAATTCAAGGACTTTTCAATGACCTCTCATGTCCAAATTCCTCTGATTCAAGGACCCAACAAAGGTTCAGGCGTGGATCAAGGATAATTACTGTTTGCTTAACTTTAGCTTTGCCACTTGCATGCCGCTGTTTAACCTGCATCACTCGACTTGCACACACACGTAACCGTTTCAGTTTCTCACAGAGGGTGTCGCATGAAATAAGGAGTGAGACTCACAGGCAGACAGTGTAATGTACCCCATTTACTAACTTTAGGAAATAACATTCATTTCAATTACTGCACAAAATCTATATGTTTGAGAACTTTCAATCATCCATGTCTATTCATGTCTTTTTCAAAAGCTCTCAAGGCCTTGATATTTTCCCTCAAATTTTATTTCAAGGATTTAAAAGACCTGCAGGAATCAGCGAAGTATGTAATCTGACCAAGGGTGTGCACTTGACCGTATACTGGATAAAGACACTTGATCTGGCCCCTTTGGTTCTCTTTTGCTTCCAAAATATCTTTGAAGGAAAGATCCTTTTTAACAGCCGTCAGGTTTTTTGGTTTCTCTTTCCACAACACTGTTCGTACATGCTTCTACTGCCTGTGCTTGTCTCGCTCAGCCTCCAAAACAAAAGAGGTCAAGTCTAACAACAATAACAGGTGTTGTGATGACGTTGCCATGAGGGGTCCTTTACTGCATGTAGAGATTTATGATGAAAATTCAGTTGATAAGTTACATGAATTCCAGTCTGGCTGGTCGGACGGAAGTTGCTGCGCTGCATGTCGGATATGATTCGGCCCACTTTTATCTACAGTCAATGCAGCCCCAGGCAGACAGTTTTTACTATCACAAGCACAGCTTTATGTATCTCAGTTCTTATGTACCTCAATAATATTTCAGTTACAAAAACCTACAAAAAACAGTTACAAACATACAAGAAATGTCTTTTGTGCCCAACACAGCACTTGTCATGCTACACTTGCGGTCAGTGGTGGATCTACATATCTGTTTCCAACACATATAATCACACAGTTTCCCTGTCTCTCATCCAGCCCAACAGTTTTGCTAATTGCTCTGATGGATGGAGTGGAATATCAGTGGAATGACTGCGACATTTCTAACCCTACACATTCTCTGTCCTGCTGCAGATATATCTGCACAATTACATTTATTGCTGTCTGCTTCTGCTGTGCATTCTACTTTAACCTCTGTTCTGCATTTCTGCACACTGAACTGTCCACTGCTTCAGTACAGCACTTCTCAAAATGCTGTGTTCATCCAATCTTGTTCTGTAACTATTGTCGACGGCACTAAATATTGTCTTGTCCAGTTGTTTTGTTGATCTTATGTTCATGTGCATTAGCTTTTGTCTTGTCTGCACCTGTTCTGTTCTTGTGGTGCACCATGGTCCTGGAGGAATGTTGTTTTGAAATGTCTGAAATGACAATAAAACCTACTTGACTTGACCCCTAACGAATCTGATTAAACTCTTAGTGAAACTGTAGTGGATCCATGCATCTGGAATCATCTTGATAGATTTCCCATTACTATTGTAAAATGTAAAGTGGCCATTTGACACATGTGAAAGCAGTGGGCAGCCAGCATTGGGTGCCCAGGGAACAGTGTGTGTGGGGAAAGTATCTTACTCAAGGGTACCTAAGTGGTGTCACTTGCAGTTCTGAGACTAAAACCCATGACCTTCCAATTGCAGGGGCAACTCCCTAACCACCAGGACACCAGTTACTTCTGTGTAAAGTGTAAAGTGACCATTTGTCATATGTGCACACACCACAGCACACAATGTGAATACTGTGAAATCTTTTCTCTGCATTTAACCCATTCACCAAGTGAAGCAGTGGGCAGTCAGCAACACAGCACCCAGGGAGCAGTCTGTGGGGACGGTATCTTCCGCAAGCTTATCTCACCACTAGCAGTCCTGGGATTTGAACCCACAACCTTCTGGTCACAGGATTAACTCCCGAACCACCAGGCCACCAGCTAATTATAAGTACATACATATACTGCTGTATATCAATGCATTTACTGCTGAAACTGTAAACTATAAAACTATAAAAAGGTTGGCTCACACATTGCACATTCAATCTTCAATTCCACTGCCATCCATGGCTAGGAACATAAGACAGCATTATTCTATTTAGCAGCATCATTAATTGCTCTTTATGGATGGAACAGGATGGTCTTTCAGTAGCTAGCGTTCTCCTCCAAGCATGTTCACACTATAGTTCTGACATCACGGTTCGGTACAGTTCAGATACAGCGAAGTTAAGTAACAAAAACTTCTAAAGCATGAGGCTTGGTTTGTTTTCGTTTATTTTAAATAAACAGCAGTGTATTAACCAGTAAACACACACTCTTTCATGAATGGATGACAAAAAACAACTGAAACATCTTGTGTTATTAACAGAAATTAGTAATTAATGTTTGTCTTACTTAATAGAAAGTAAGTGAGATGGCAGGTATGGCATTCTTTGCCAACTTTAGTTTCATTTTTACAAAAATATGGCACGAGCATATTTTCACATTTTCATCTACTATGTAATGAAACTCACAGGCGCTGAGTAATGCCGACACACCGTCTTTGTCCGATCTACGATTCGCTCTCCTTTGCTGTCGTAATACACTGGGAACCCAAAATAATCCCACCCGCTCGATTTAGAAGACGCAGGCGGGTCTTCCAGCTCATCTGTGCCATTTTCAGTAGCCATGTTATGAGCGCTTTCATGACATGCGAATCAGCTTGAAGCAAAACTTTTTAAAAGTCGCTGTTTAATGTTTCCGTATGAAACTCATGCTCAATTTAGTTCCGCAATACTTTAATCACGTCTTCTCCGTTGTACCTCCGTACAACACCATGTATCGAACCGTGACAGCCCTATAACTGACAGTTTGAAAAGATATTTCATGCCCCTCAAAGAGACACATACACATATGACAGGAGGATTCCCAACATGGGGTGTGGAAATGACAACGACTAAACTGGCAACAAAAACAGAACCTACAGTCATTCTCAATTTATCATCTCGGCAACTTATCAACTTAACAGACCGACATCCCATCACCACAGAGAGCATGTTAAGTCAAGACTGACAGTTACTAAGTGATATCATGTGGTTTCACTAGGATCAATGGAGACGAAAGCCAGAGTTAGGCTAAAATTAGAACATGCTTTTCTATCTACTACCATACGGAGGGCAGCGCTAAGAGGATTTTGGAAAGAGTGATTCCGTCAGGGCATGATAAGATGAGGTGAATGAAGTCCATCTCACATTGTTGATTTCGAATTTTAGAGTCTGATCAAACACATGAGAACACTTCTGATCAAAATGCCAAGCAAACATGACGGGAAATATTTCTAAAATATACTAATGATACTTTGAAAATGTAAGATATTTATTTTGCTGACATCTAATAGAAATTAGAAACATCCTAAAAGCGTCACATTTTAAAAACACAAAAGGGATGCTCAATCATAATCAGCCAAAATCAGAATTTTTGATAAATAATAAATATGAGTCAAGTAAATGCATTCACTCTGTATCTGAATGCTACAAGTCCCACTTGTAAAAAACTGTCGTAACATAATTCAGCAGAAGTTACTGTATTGAACAGCCAGTCGCCTCCATATTCAGATTTTTATTTAATTAAAATGAAAATTAAAGTCTTAAAAAAAAGAAAACATTCGAATAACCAGTAATGTAGCTTGCCAGTGTTCTTTAAGTACTGACGATTTCCACAATGTACTCAGAAAAGCATGACCACGTACTATAACTAAATTTATTATGACAACAATAAAGACTTCAGCACACCACCACACTGTGAAAATCAAAATTCCTAAATAGTTCCTGGCTTGGATCTATTTGCTATGGTTTTGCTTGGAGGTTGCCATGATGTTCTAGGTGGTTGCTAAAGTGTTGCTAAGTGTTTACTATGGTTTCATAGGTGAGGGTTACTGTAAAAACATAGGTCAAAAAGCATGGGGGTACCAATACTTCTTCACAGAGAGAGGGGTGCATTGATTTCAAAATTCTTCTGTTTACATTTCAGGCCATTCATCACCTCTCCCCTTCGTATTTGTCTGATTTGGTTCAGATCACCACTCCATCTCGCTGCCTCAGATCC
>JBBPDC010004929.1:0-13890 GCA_037974485.1 Hemigrammopetersius urotaenia | reverse complement strand
CACAAACAGGAAGTTAATATCACCAACCATTCCCATTTTATTAAGGTGTATCCATATAAATGGCCCACCCTGTAGAACTAGAAAATGTGCAGTATAGTACAAAGGTAATATTTAACATACAAAAATTGTGCAAATGTTTCATCGGCAGTCTAGTGGCAAGGAATAAGACAACTGGAATGTAACTGTGTGCTTTATTTGTGCAACAGAAGTTATTATAAATAGTTAATTGTGCAAAGTCTTGTCAAGTTTATTGATGTTACACATTATTGTACACAAAGGTAATTCAGTGTGCTTTACAGGAAAATAATAACCAATAGAATAGAATAAGATACGATAATAAAAGAAATAAAAGAAAACAGAAATTCTATAAAAGAAGATTGAAAGAGTGATATTTAAAAGAAGGAGGAGGAGAATAGAGCAGTTTTAAAAGATAGATGCAGTTGGTGCAGATCTGATATTGTCGGGCAGTTGAGAGGTTGAGTCAGTTCACAGTTCAGGTGTGTGTGTGTGGGGGGGGAGTGGGGGGGCAGGCAGTGCGTTGAGTCTGATTGCTTATGGGAAGAAGTTCACACACAGTCTGGCCGGTCGGGCTTTAATGTTACGAGACTGTCTACCAGATGGGATCTGTGTGAAAAATCTGTGTGAGGCCTGAGAGGATGACCAACACAAACCAGACTCTTCACTTCTACAGGCTGCACCAACGAGGAGGACGTGTCTAATGAAGTGGACAGTAAGTATGGAACTCCTGCTGTGTGTGATCCACTCATAAAAGTGCAACACACTCTCTGCCTCTCTCTTTTTAATCTTCTCTCAGTATCTGTCTCTCTTTCTCTCCGAGCCTCTTCCCGCTTGCTCCTGCTAAATAAATTCTAATGTGTTGTGCTAATTAGTACAGTAAGTGCCCTCTAGCCTCCTCCGAATGATTATGTGAAGTGCCAGATCTCTCTGCAGGCCTAATTAATGTGGTCCCGATCCAGGCGAGAGTAAACGATGATCACAGGGAGACCGAGTTTCTTAAGGGGCTGCTTCCTCAAAGTGCCCTGTGATGCTGAGCAGGGAGTGGGCTTGTCACATGTCGGGACTGCTCCATTTCCTCCCCCCCTCTCAGAACCAGGACTTGAAAAGGTGGTTTGATCTTCGATACAAGTGGTGAGAGACGAGAGAACCATTGACAGGCGCCTCAGACGCTCGTTCGGTTAGCGTAGCTGGAGGATGTGCTCTTGGCTTCTGGTTCTTCCCGAGGGACTTCTCGTTCTCTCTGCATGGTGAAGCCGGCCGATGCCGTGAGATGAGAAAGATTATCTACTTTGCTTGTTCTTTATTGACTATCTCTATGAGACAAGAGGGCAAACTAATTATAACACTTGTTTCATTTCTGAAAATGAAAATACCTCTTATGTGTATCGTATATTGCATCTGCAATGTGTGGATAAGATAAGATAAATCTCGATTAGTCCCACAAGTAGGAAATTTGCATTGTTACAGCAGTAAAGTGGACATGAGAAAGGTAATAGCAGCAAAACAATGGAATAAAAGCTTATATTATATACAACAGTATAATATAAAACATACAGGGTACAAATAATATAAACATATATAGACATTTGTGTGTATGCAAATATATAAATATGTGCATATAAACCTAAATAAGTTGATGGATGTACACATTGGATATGTATGTATATATGTACAGAGTGGCTAAATATATATCCATACACTGCTTCACCTTTTCTGTTGTTTTAAATGGGAGGGATGTGTTTTATTCACTCTTCTTGCAGTGTACAATACAGACGAGTGTTTACCTCTTAACCAGGGCCAGGCAAAGCAACTTTGAACAATTGTAGAAAAATGAAAAAGTGCTTTTTATTCCTTCACAGAATTGTGAGGCTCAGTAAAGTGCAAAAAAAGTTGTTTAATTCTAACTTGCACAGTGCAAACTATAATACAATAAACTAGACAATAGATGTTTAAGATGTTTTATTTAATATTCAATATTCAATGAATTTTAAATTAAATATTCAAAAGTTATTAGGACAAATAATTTACTGTCGTTAAGCTATCTGCCTGATCACGAGTCTTCAAATCTTCATTCTTAGTTTTCTACAGATATGAGGGATATTAAGGAATCATCAGCTCTTCATAATTCTGGACAGATCCAATATTTCCTAACGGGCTCATGTCATAGAAAACTATGTGAGTTTAATAAGAGAACTTGATGAAGTACGGCAATATTGTTACAATTTCAAAATTCATTCCCCAGTCCATACAAATTACATTCAACTAAATGGTTAACTAAATCTATAACTCATTTTTGTGATGCCATGAAAACCAACTTATTTACACATTTCCAAATATTCAGCCTACAGTTGAGCCCCCACTTAATAATACTTAATTATTCATTCATTCATTCATTTTCTGTAACCACTTAATCCTTACTAGGATCGAGGGTACCCGGAGCCAGGCTTGGACTCACCCTGAATGTCATCATACGGCTCCTGATATGGACGTTTTCCCAGGTTCAAAGATCTTGTTTGTTTCTAAAAACCTAAAAAAATACATTTGTTTAGTTTTGTTCCTCATATTCATTTGTGTGTGACATGATTATTAAAACTCCAGTAGTGATTGTTAATATTAAATGTTTTTAAATTACAATATCTTTTGTTCTGCGTGACATAGGAACACCAAACAAAGCTCAGCATGACGTCTGACACCTCGAGCATCAACAGAAACCGGGAATACTTGCATATCATGAGCCGTATGACGACAGTTTACCATTTGTAGCGCTTCCACACAGATCCGTGCTGGATAATGGAAGATGCAAGTGCAGATGATGGATGGATGGAAGATTGGTGATGGTTAATCAAACTGAGCTAAGCAAACTGAGACTGCCTGTCTGTAGTCTGCTGAAACTGTAGCTCAGTGAGAGCTTTCAAACCTTTCACACTTTCACAACTTTTTCACCCTCATCTGTACAGAAGGTGAAGGTGTTACTTGTTTGAATACATGTGCAAAAGAAGCAATTACACCTTGCAGCTGCACTATTGAATATAGAAGATCAATGTATCCTACCCTTAGAGTATTTATTGCTTCTTTTCTCCAGTGTCAAACAATAATAACTTCACCAACCTGTTGTTAAGGAGACAATATTGAGAGAATAATGCTAATAGATAGTTGTGTAAAAGAATAACGATGCCTCTAAAGCCATATGACTCACACTGCATATGTGTTTCATCACTTGCGGAAGGGTGAATGTCAATTGCCACTGCTCACATGAGGAAAAACCTTGAATCCAGTCTAGTAAATCAGAAGCTAATTACCCTCAGATGACATATAAAAGAAAATAACAGTCTTTTACTAACAAAGACTCCATGGAATTGTGCACCAAAATGCCCTTGGGGTTTACGCGTGAATCATTTGTGTTGCTGCCGCATAAATAAAAGATATAAATTCAGACCGCCATGTTGAGCGGCCAACAATTCTTCTTTGTATGTCACTAAGAATACTGACCTTCGCACTTACAGTTACCGTGCTGTCAACACGACCTTGCACAATATGATTACGTGCTGAATTACTGCAGTGTTGATTGCATTAACGAATGAAGCGTGTTGATAAGCTGAAAATAGGCCAAAGCAATTCAGTATTCTGCTTGTTTGACATTCTGTCCTAGATGTGGTCAAAGAAACCAAGAGGGATGTCCTACTGTTTTTATTAGTAGCATTATGTAGCTGTTTATGGTTGGTTAGATATTCACACAGTAAAACCAGCAAGACAAAATCGTAAAAACAGCCAAAAGGATCAGGATCACTGTTGGTTCTGGTATTTAATAGATCCTTGTCCTTGTTTCTTTGTGTTCTTCCATTGTAGAGTTGAGGTAAATAGATGTTAAGCCTACCTTGCAGCCGTTGGAAATTAATTTACAGTGGAAAACAAAAACTTACCTGCAGCATCACTGTTTCCACTGTGTTTGAGCCACAATGCCATGTTAAAGGCCAATGAGCTGCTATTCACCCTTGTAACTCAGAGTGTATCAGTAAACTCTGAATTCAGTAAATATAACCGGTGTAAACCAGGCTAGAACCGGTGTCTGTTCTCCTACACTCTTGCCGTTTACTGCTCTTTCTCTTGGGCAGTGCTGAAAAGCCACTCTCTCGCCACTACTGGTTTTACCCACCCACTTGTGGGCGGAGACTTTCCTGAAAGTTCTCCCAGGATCAAAGATCTTGTTTTTGTGTTTGTTTCTAAGGCCAAAAATATAAGAAATATGGGCATTTTTTTGTGTGACTCTGTTTCTAAAATCCCAGTAGTGGTTATTATTGTTACATGCTTTTTAAATTACAACTTGATTTTATGTGACAAAGCAAATGAACTTCAATATAAAGTGTCACTTTTCTGTATGGAGACGGCAATTTATCATAGTGGACCAAAGCTCCAGGCATGTGCAGAGGTGGGGGCTTTAGGTGCTCAAGCCTTTCCCTATATCAATAGTGCTCCCCATCTACAGAAACTTTCTTTGATTTAATTTCATCTCTCCCTTCAAGAAACTTTTTTTCATTCACACCACCCCGACAATTGATCACCGTCCCCCCAAACCTCCCATACACCCCCACCTTATATTGAAGCACCTGCCCTTGTAAAGCTCTGTATAATCCTCAACAGCCCCAGCACCAGAATGGCTTTGTCAGGTGGACCACTCATTAAACATGGGTGGGCCCTAAAAGCTCTCTTCAGGATACGTTTCCCACATTTTCCATATGAGTTATGTGCTAATATCAAGTCTATTGCTGTCAGTAGTGCCGTCATCCTCCTACCTAACCCAAAGACACAGAACAATAACAGGTGTGTATACACATCAAGGACAAGGCAGGCTTCACATAAACCCAGCCAACACTGCAACACCTCCCCTAAAGCTCACCAGGACTTAACAGAGTCCAAGCCAGCCAGCTGAGACTGCAACAAAGTCTAGAGAACAAACACCATCAGGATGACACTGGCAGGCAAATCCAGAAAAAGAGCTGTATTTTGGATTAATTAACCAATTTTTCCAGGGATCAAAACAATTTTTTCTAATTCTGATTACCGGTCTACGTGAGTTGAGACATTTTTGGTGGACGTAGCCTGTTTACAGCTGTTAAAGAAAAAGAGCAAATATCCAATTCGCAAATTCTCTGTTGGCATTAACAACATTGGGCTTTGAAAATGTGTAGAAAACACTTTAAGCAACACAGACAGCAAAAGCAACACCAGTGTCTTTAAAACACATGTAATTTAGAATTACAGAAGATGTTTTTTATCAAGTAGATCAGTATGTAACACCATGAATGTGTAATGGATATGCAGTGCATAGTGCACTGGACTGCTAAGCCGCTCTCCTGGAGTGATTCAAAGGTTGTGGGTTTGAGTCGCATAGTTTTTGGGGGGGACTGGTTAGTTGTGAGGGAGTTGCCCTAGTGATCAGAAGGTTGTGGGTTTGAATCACAGGACTGCTAGTGGTTCCACTGAGGTACCCTCAAGTAATGTACTGTCCTCACACACTGCTCCCCTTGTTGGTGACAGCCCACTGCTTCATTTGGTGAACGGGTTAAAAATACAGAGAACGAATTTCATGTCATGCCGTGGTCACGTATGACAAATTAGCATTTTACACTTAAACAGAATAAAAAACCCAAACACACATGCCACACTTCGCACATACTTAAAAGAGATTGCTTCTGGCATTTTATGGATCCTATTCCTGTGGTTTTTTTTGCATTCTACTGTTGTGGAGTTGAGATAAATGAACATTTACTTGCAACCATGGGAAACAATTTTGTAGTGGAAAACAAAAACCTGTCTTCAGCATCACTGTTTGAGCCACCATATTGTGCACATCCTGAAAAAGAAGTCAGGAGTTTAATTAATGCCATGGTATTATCTGTCCAATTGGGGAGCAAAATATCTTGTGCAAAATTATTATGTGCAATAGATTTACCATATGGAATGTCACTATTATGTCAAAATTGCATGCTGTAACAGACTCAGTATAGAGAACAACAATATTTGGGTTATTAGTGAATCCCTTATCAGTAAGTAACTTCTGGATAGATTTTACACCCAGCATTTGTGTATACAGTAACCCCTCGATCTAATCCTGTTTTTTATGAGAACTGAACTGTATTACTGTCACCAGTCCAGCGGTGGCGGTAATACACTGAAAAGTTGTCAAGCGAAGAAGCAGAAGAAGAAGCCTGCTGCAGCATGTTGCGAGGCTGCTCTGTGTCTTGTACTCGCAATTTAGTTTTTTAAACTTCCGCCCCCAATTTTCAACATTTATTTAAGTTTATTTAGTGTTATTTTGTATTATTAAGTTGTGTCCTGTCATGTGGGTAGAGAGAGTTATTTCAACCTTTCTTTTGTGTACGAATGTTTGTTTTTGCTGGCCGCACGCTGTAAATGCTAACCGCTAATGCTTTTTTTAAGCAATAAAGTTTTCTGATTCTGATAATTATTTACCTTTACATTTACATGAGTTTAACACAAAATAAAGTGTTCTGGGAGCATATTTAGGGGCATAATTAGGGTTTACACTATAAAAATAGACATATTTAACAAAACGCAACAATGCGTTTTTTCACTGTACGCGGGTGCTCTTGGAACGTAACCACCGCAAAAGCGCATATTGTATTTCATGAAAGTTTTCTGATTCTGAAAACTTGAAATATTTCCATAAATCATCCATATGGAATAATCCATGGATGCATCTGCATAGTTGGTTTATGCTCTTCTTGGCTAGAAGTTGTTTTGGGGCCCCATGCATAATTATTTGAAACTCGCTGTTGCCCTTTCAATGTCATCACCCACTCAGAGTCTCATTTCCATATATCAGTTCCATATATTAATCTGACTCTGATATGCTCTGATTACTATAATTAATCCGAAATAAAGCACTTCATCTGGATTTGCAGAGAAGTAATTACAGCAGTGATTACAAATCTTGCCGAATCTTGCCGAATGCTATGGCTGAACGACACTGCATCCAAATTAACACCACTGTCTCTATCAGTTCAACCATCTCACCCCGTCTCGGTGCGTGCATTACAGCGACCGTTATAAATGTTGTTATTTGATATCCAGCTTTCTCAACCGGATCGGGGTTTGGCCAAGCTCAAGCAGAGAGAAATAATTGGGTGATTAATCGTTTTGGGGGATTGTGCAGATGTGTATTCTGAATATTTGTGTCTTGCCAGGCCTGCAGGCCAAGGGTATTTGAAATCCCTGCTTAGAAACAGAAAGGATGGCAACTCCTGAGCACAGCTGAACATTCACCTGCTTTCACAATATTTTCTGATTCCGCTGGCCCTTCGACTCACAGGAAGGTTTTTGTAGGTCATAAATGATGAAATGAGCTGCGTAAGGGCTTAAAACAGAGCTATGCTGAGGACACAGGAGTCCTAATCATATTTACTGTAAATGCTGGATGATGCACTAAAATAAAAGGAAATTGCTGAAGTCATTGTGACCCGCTGACGGATGTGATCAGAATTGTTGAAAGTGTCTGGTGTCCTTTGATAGGAATTGAATTAACAGTTAATTCCCTCAGAGAGCACCAGTGCCTGTCTAAGCTGTATCAGAAATGGAGAATGACAAAAAAAGAAACTGAACGGGCCGGAAGAGATCGATTCTGTAGCAAAATTGATCTCCAGCATTTCTGCTACTGCGGTGAAACACTACCCCATATAACAGGATAATAAATCAACGCATCATAAGTGGATAATTTATCTCAGTTAACTGCTTAACCACAGAAACTCTATATGGTTGTAAGTCCATCACAATCATTACACAATCAACCATTTGCAACTGTTGCAAGTTCAGATTAGTCATTCAGATATTTTGTTGTGTATATTTTTATTCTTTGAGTAAACATGAAAAAACATCTTTGTAATATTTTGGTGTATTATTTTGGTCTTAAACACAGGAAATACTGACGATCTGAGTTCATTATCAATCAAAGCTTCTACAACATTGGAAAATTGTGTAGAATTTCACCCGGTTAAAGTCAGCAGTGGAAAGACAGCCAGCTACTTTCAGGCTTATACTGAATAGAGCTAATATCACCTTTAGAGGGCAGCAGTAAGTAATATTTTTATTTGATGTTTGTCAGTAACAGCCCAAAAAACGAATCAAAAAACAGTTATTTATAATTAATCATTAGCTAAAATAATGATCATGACAAGCTTTGATGCTCACAGAAATTTGGTTTTAAATTTGGTTCTAAGCTCATATTTTTTGAGAGTCTAGTAAAGAGAGGGAAGATGTTTGGAGATGTATTTAACATGAATAAATGATATCCCACTTTTCATAACAAGCAAAAGAAGGAAAAATTATTCAGTTAAAACAAAGTCTCTCAGCCTCATTACAGAAGTGCATACACAGCTACTGCTTTACTCCTTTCCTTTCTTCAGAGTGTTGCTCTCACATTGCGGCTAGAGGCCAGAGAGCTTGAACCATGGATCTCTCTCTCTCTTTCTGTCTCTCTCTTTCTCTCTCTCTCTCTCTCTCCCTCTCTCTCTCTCTCTCTCTCCCCCCACTCTCTTTGCTTTCCTTTTGTCCTCTTTTCTTCTTCTTTTCCTTTCTTCTCCCTCTCGCTCTCTTTGTCTCCCGCACCGTCTTTTATTTTGTTCTTGAGCATTTGGCCCCATGGTGCACAGTCATCCTCTCTCATCTCCCTCATCTCTTCTTCTCCTTCTCTCTCTTCTTTCTGCTCTCACCCATCCTTTAAAATTCTGGCCTCTTTTCCATCACTCTTCAGGTCATAAACATCAAAGCGGGAAAAGCAGAAGCCTCTATTTTTTTGTAAACACTGGAAGAGAGGCCGCAGGAAATGACACCTAATGGATGTAATTTAACAGGCCATTAAAAGTGTGTTCATTTATACACCAAGCCCACCTGCCTAATACTGTAAGGCCCCTTTGAGCCGCCAGGAAAAAAAACATGTTGGGATTTCTTTTTGGCTGAAGCAATAAACTGAACAGTAGGTACTCATGCAAGTGATCGTTAGAACTCCTCAGTGTCTGTTGCCCGAACAACAACATTCCCTACCCCTCCCAACAGAAGTGCACTAAACATTTTAGGCCATTTTCAGACACAGGAGGGGCTAAAAAGTGTCCAGTATTTGTGCATGTGTATAAAACATGGTTGGACATAACATCCAGCAGTCGGCTGCCATTTAGAAGACAAGTTGTGACCGCAAGAGCAAATTAGCCCCCGGGGAGCTTTTCTCCGCAAATGAAAATTGACAGCAGGTGACACTTACAAACTCATTAAAACCCCCCTGGCAGAGACCGCCGTGATCCTGGGCCAGAGAGCGCAGGCCGGTAAATGAAACATTCCTGCCAGGGCGGGGGACAGGAGGTCTCGGTTCCCACCTAACAGATGACTCACTTCAGGCATTTGGCTAAAGAGCCGAAAGGCTACTGGCTCTGAGCACGACCTGAAAGTGCCAGCATTGGTTTATTTCCCTTGTGGGGGGAGGGGTAGGGGTGGGGGCCTTCACAAATAGTGTGTGACTCCGTAAAAGTGCAGGTCATCCAGAGGATCAGGGAGTTCTCTGAATATTGCTGAGTATTAGTGACTGTGTGATGAAAATACATGCAAATCCAGAAGTAGCTACTTTGGAAAACTGTTGGAATGTGATCCAGTGTGACACCGCATACACACTCCCACCGATCCATTCAGTCTGTCCGGCACTTAGTTGACCTGTTTTACAGGATTTGCCCAAACCTCAATCCCATCCATATGCCCAGTTCTCTCTCTCTCTCTCTGTCCCTCTCTCGACGTGTCCTCGCGGTCGGTGGAACAGCTTGTTTCTGGCAGCCGTTTAGCATGTGCCCTATCGACTGTTGATCTTTTCTGATTCACTTTAATCCACTTGAGTGCAGCAGCACCAGGCAGGCATTGGGGGAATTAGGTAAAGCTTAGAGGGGGCATCGCTTTCAGACTCTCACATACTGAATGGGACACTAAAACAAGAAGAACATCTTAATTGTTTGCCATTTCTTGTTCATGGTGCAAAAGAAGCGTGTCTTCAAGTCATAAAGATATAATCTGCTCCCTCACAAATGGAATCAGTGACACTGGCTGGAAAGTAAAAGGGGAACATAGAATTTCTCTGCCTTTTCCAGGAGCTAAAATATTTACCCTGTTTACATCACGTCTCTTCATGTGAATAGTATCTCAAGGTTCACATTTCAAGGTTGCTTCATCAGCAGCAGCTGTGAACACATACATAGTGTGATGAGACATTCCTCAGTGGGCCGCAGTGCAACATATAACAACATTCAAGATTCAACAGAAAAACAACACAAACAATACAAGTAATGTACTGTATCACAACAATAAAGTAATGTACTGTAACAGTATGGTGTGAACGGGTTGTAAACCCTCCAGAGTGCCTTTCCAAATATTAAAGTGCCCCTATCATCACTTTTCTGGAATTAAACAGGTGGCTTCAGAGCTGTGAATATTGTTTTACAATGTATGTTCACTCCACCATCTCTACAGCCCATATATGTAAAACAAGCTAACTGGTCTGTTTTCAAATCATAGTTTTTGAGATGTCATAAAACGAACACATTTAAATAAATATTCTTATTCTTTGCTACAGCAGTTTAGCCCCATCCATTTATGCACCATTCACTAGCACATTTAATGGTCAAAAAGTGTTTCATTGAATTACATGTGGACCTCGATTCATCAGAACCTGGAGCTGTGATTGGACACTCCATCAGATGCACTGTGATTGGTTAGAGGCTCATTTACACATTGCAGCCTTTTGCAATATTAGTATTGCCGGGACTCATACTGCAATAACGATTAACAGACAATATATTGTGCGGCCCTAATACAGATATAACCCTGAAACTCAAGACAATGAAATCAGGTGTAAACAGGGTCTTTCACACACAGCTCAGTTTCAGGGCCTTCAGAATATCAGTCCCAGACCCCTATAATGTCAATTTACAAGCATCTCCTTGTGAAGGACAAAACCCAGTTTTCCCAGTCCTTAAAAAAGGACAGACTACTTGCATAGGCTTCGTCAACTGTGCTCCAGTCTTTGAATTTTAAAGGCAGGGAATAAGAAATGCCCCAGTGCATCAAATGTAGTGTGTATCAAAATCTACTACATTTTGTCAGATATGAATGAAGATTAAACCTTTTGAAGGATATAATGAAATAAATCGTGCTCAACATCACCAAGGACATGAACTAACAAGATCAAAAAAGTTTTAGCTTGACTCTTCATAATCCCTATTTCTTTCCTTTTCCCTCACTAGCTCTCTTCCCATTAGTTTCTCTCTGGTCTTTCTGTTCCTCAGTCTCTAAACTTTGTCCAAGATAGCATTTCCTTTCTTTTGCAAGCCATCCCATCCCCTCTTTCTCTCTTTCTCTGCAATTTCCTCATCCCTCTCTCTCTCTTTCCCTCTCTGCGTGGGCTGGATGTGTAAGAGGGAAAGAGGCCTGGCTGCTAGAGGGAGCGGCCTAATGAGGAATGTATTGATTTCCTATAAGAAGGATTTAATCAAAGTCCCTCGACACATCCAGAGGGACAGGGGCCTCACTGCAGCACCAAATTACACTTCATACACCATCTATTTTTCAACCATGGCGATAAATGGAGCTGCCTAGCAGATAGATGAGAGTCCCTGTAGCTCGTTCATCATGCCCAAACAAGGGGAGGAAAGCAAAGTGATTGAGACGGGCAGGAACAACAACCAATGATGAATGGCCTGGGAGGAACCAAGGGGGCGGGGCAAGGACCCACCAATTACGAGATGGAGGTGTAATGAAATCTCATGTAAGCCAGGTTAATGCACAGGTTGTGCTCCCCAGCCAAACACAATCAAACACTGCATTATTGCTCAGCTAAAGCAAATTACTGCAGCGTCGGGAATTTACTACATTGCCGGGTCTGTAAAAATGCATTCATCAATACACTTGTGTTGTATCTATACGCTTATGACATTTTTCCTCTGGCACAAGGAGCCGTGCTGTACCATGAACAAATGACTTTCCATTACAAATAAAGTGACCTGAACTTCCGAGCTGCTGGACGGCAGGGCCAAAGGTGGGCCGCAACCAAACTGACTGTCACTGCTTTCTGATTGGCCAAAGGTTTTTTGTTGTGTTGACAGTAAAGATAACCCAATGGTCTCTTTCCAGTCTGTTGTCAAGAAAACAATAGAGATACAAACTAACAACTAGGAAGTCAGCTACAGTCAACTACAAAGTACAATCTCAACTATTTGTTTGGGATGAAGATGAATTTCAGTGGGAGGTTTCTAACACTGGGAGAGATGTGAAGGTGAACCAGGACATCACTAACAACTTGGGTTATGTTTTCACTGCATAGCCAAACAATGGTGAGAAAAAAATTAAGAACTCAAACAAGACTATAAATAATAAAATACCATAATAACAAAAGTGGCTCTGACATAAATATCTGCGCACTTCTGGTCTCAGTAGTGTTATATTGTTTCTCCCATTTCCAATATGGTTTCTGGTCCAAAGTACTTGAAGGGGTATACTTTAAAAGTGGTGTTTAATAACTGGGGTACCTTACAACTTAGTGCTTATTTAACTACACAGAATTTTTGTTCTGTTTGTTCTGTTGACTTACTGTTAAAAGTTAATTCAAATATCTGTCTGATTACTCACTTTTAATTAACACACCATGTTTTCTACCAAGTCTGAGCAGTCACTTTGCTGGAGGTTTGTACAGGTTCAGCATATTTATTAGATTGAGTTCAAAACTGTACACCATCTGAAACGACAGCTTTAGTGCTCAGTACAGTTTGGATGATTTGTATTAATTTTTTACTCCAGTGCAGATTTCTTCCCACAGGTTCATAATCAGGACTTAATTTGGAAATGATGAGGTCCTGGAACACTGAGTAGTGGTGGATGTGACTGATTGATAGTGGAGAAATAAATTAAAATGCAGCTCAGTGTGACCTTCTCCGTGACTCGAGTGGTTTGTAGAAAAGATGTTCCGCTCTACATTATTTGCATTTGATATTTTTTTCGCATTTGTGTGATTTTATGCACCAAAAACAGTCCTGACTGTTTTCCAACCCCTTACAATTAACATGACTGTTTCAGTTACTGCACCTTTAAGACTGATATGTGTAATGGACCTCTGTGTTGATTGGCTGCTCTGTTTTGTGCTGCATTCAAAAAGCAGGTCAGACTGAAACAGTCCGAGACTCTCAAGCTCTAAAGTAAAACTCAGGAAGCTTCTGTGTTTTTCACTGACAGCCTCCTGCCTAAGTTCATAGCACCTTCAAACAACAGATGGTTCTTTATAGGCCGGCCTGCATTATTCAAGCTTAGCTGCAATCTGACAGAACAAGAGGCCTCTTTTAAACTGCCGCTCAGGAGAAAGATGAAAAGGGGGAAAAGATTTCTTTGATTTTCAGTCTGTTGGTCTTTTGTTCATTCTCAGTATTTAGACTGAACCTCAAGGTGTTCACAATTGAACTCTTTCACTTAATTTTTCTGTAGATGCTGCATTTTAAACATTGAGGTTATCAGAACCAGAAAACGTAAATGATCCTGAAGGACATTGCTTATGTTACAATTGCACAGACACACAAAGACAAGAACAATATAAAATATTGCATAAGATCACCTTTATTAGTCCCACAAGTGGACAGTAAAGTATAGTACAGAAAGTGCATCAAAAACAATAGAATACAAGCTAGACAAGATAACAGTACAGTATAAAAATTACACTATACAAATAAGACAAAAAAAGTATGCAAATTTGCATAAATGTATATATAAAGCTATATATATATATATATATATATATATATATATATATATATATCTATGTACACATTAGATATATTTATG
>JBBPDC010004893.1:0-13891 GCA_037974485.1 Hemigrammopetersius urotaenia | reverse complement strand
AGAGAGAGAGAGAGAGAGAGAGAGAGAGAGAGAGAGAGAGAGAGAGAGAGAGACAGAGAGAGAGACAGAGAGAGAGAGAGAGAGAGAGACAGAGATTCAAAACTAGTTCCACTGTTAAATGAATTCATATTATAGGAAAAGAGACTGGAAAAGAGGTTGATTGATTAGACCCATTTTGTAGTGATTTTAAAATGAAATAAAAAATTTCTTTAAAAGGCTGTCAAACTATGACACTCACTTCATGAAATACATCTCCTGAGTAGGGCGAGACGCCAAGGTCCAGCAGCGCAAGGCCTTCCACGACTGGAGCAGAATATAAACAGAGACCAGCATGTATTTTTAAGTGCTCAGCAGAGCTGTAACATTAATCTATTATCAGGTAGAACAAACTTCACCTCCAGGGGTGGGCAATATGGAAAATATCATAATATTGTAAGAAATTACAGCCCTGGCTGTAAGTGTCATTTGCTGGGTGGAACGAACAGTTTAAAATACATTAAAGCTTTGCTCTCTGTCTGCTTAATATTTACAATGCAGGGCAAAATTCTCTTTAGTGTAACTGTGTGATGAATATGAAACAAAAACAAGCCATGTCAGGTTTTTAAGGAACTGTTTTAACAATATTTCACTCTCTGTAATGACTACTATCCATAAATCATTAATGCAATATCGGTCTCTGCAACACTGATATCACAGAAGGCTGCAGTCTGCAAATGAGCCTCTAACCAATCAGTGTTTTTATTCCTTTCTCTCTTTGTATGTGGAACATTCACAGCAATGTCAAACTCCATCTACCTCTCTGTCTTTCTACTACCGTATCTATCCATGTTTCTGTCTTTCTTTCTGTCCGTCTGTCTGCCTACATACTGACCTACCTAATTATCAATCAATCAATCTGTTTGTCTGCATACCTATCTATCTTTCTGTCAGTATGTCCACATATCCTCCCGACCCATCAATCTATCAACCAATCTAACTCTCTATCTATACCAATCTATCTGTCCGTCTGTCTATCCATCCTTTCTCACTGCACATGTAATGTAAACTGGAACTGTGTCTATCTAATATTAAACTACCAGTCAAAAGTTTTGTCACCCGCTGAGATTTCCTACATTTGCATGTTCTTCTCTCCACATTACGAAAAACTAAAATACTCGAGCTAATTATAACAATAATGACAAAAGCAGCATGTTATGACAGCTAGCCGAGTTAGCGTCTTAGCTTCGTGCACGAGAACAGTCCTCTGTGCAGCGCGCGAGCCCCGCAGGACCGCGAGACCGACCTCTCTTCCACGCGCTCAGTGGGGACACGACCTCCACGCGCTCGGAGATGATCTGGGCCAGGCTGGAGCGGAACAGGGCCGCTCTGATGGTCACGGCCAGAACCAGAACCAGCGTCAAGGGAGCGGCCATGGTGGCGGGGAG
The DNA here is from genome assembly GCA_037974485.1 of Hemigrammopetersius urotaenia. Classification (NCBI taxonomy): domain Eukaryota; kingdom Metazoa; phylum Chordata; class Actinopteri; order Characiformes; family Alestidae; genus Hemigrammopetersius; species Hemigrammopetersius urotaenia. The sequence goes on along the minus strand of JBBPDC010004893.1, from coordinate 12,467 downwards.
AGGGGTGCCGGTGCATCCTGGGAAATGGAGTCTTCACACTAAAGGCTCCGCGTTCGCTTCTGAGCTCGCGGGAGCGCGCAGGGGACTACAGAACCTCAGAACCTCAGCATCCCGTGACGGAGCCCAGGTTGGCTTTTCCATTCGCCAGGTTCTTAATCCAAACAAGCCGGTCCACCTTAAACTGGGGGGCTTTAAACAGGGAGGCGCGCGGGGCCACGCGCCGGGTGGTCCTATTCACTCTGCAGCAGTTTTTTAAGGTGGTCCAGAAAATTGGAATAAGAAGCTGGCGAATAGGAAGCCGACTCCAGCCTCGGCTCCCTCTGGAAAGCTGCCTGGAAGAAGAAAAACTAAAAAAAAAAGATTCATTTTGCTACATTGTTTCGTTTTGCTCCAGAGATCAAAGGGAGCACGCGCCGCTCCGGAGGTGAGTAATATATTTGGTTGCGTTCTGAAGCTCTGAAGTGTTTAAAAAAGGCTGAAGAACCTTGAGATGGAGATCTAGGATTGATTTTAGCCTGCTAGGAGTTATTCCTATAACGAAGAACGACATATTTAGGCATTTTTAATCAGGCTATGGCATCCTGGCCTTGACTTAAAACACATCTGAGCTTCAGAAGCACAGAGAAAAGATAAAATGCATGCAGTCATTTTACCCTTTTAGTGCAGTTAGTACATAATTTTAATCATAACAGTAATAAAAGGGTCCTTGCAGATGTGCTGCAGATGCAGAGATGAGAGGATTGGCCAGATAAAGAAACAAAAATGAACTGATCATGTTAAAAGTAATACTAGAAGAAGCTTCTTCTTTATTGTTAAAAGCAGCTCAGCTTTTAGGCAGAACAGAGCTGTGACGTAGGAGGGATCAGGAGTGACCTCCTCACTTAGGTGAGTCACATCAGGACATTTTATTATTCATTTTTTAACCAGATTTTAGTGATGAAAGCTTCTATTTCTATTTTTCAGAATTTCTAACAAGAGTAGTGACTAAATTTTGAAGGAGATAATTTCATACCACTTAATTATATTATAAATGCAAACACACATAGACACACTCACTTTTGGTAATGTTGTTAAAATTACTTTTGTAAAGGATGAGGATTGGAGAATTTGGGGAGAAAGTGGGACGGTTAAAATTATATATATATATATATATATTAGTGCTGGGCCGTTAACGGCGTGAGATTCTTATCGTTAGCATTAGCGCTCGCGTTAGCATTAGCGCTAACTAACTGTAACGTTGCTTCTTTAAGCCTTGTCTGGTAAGCCATTTGACTCCGTTTTGTGGCAAACAGTCACAAACCAAGAAATAAAACCCCTCTGATTTCATCCCCATGCTGGCAATTGTAATGATGCCGGGTTGTTTACCTCAGCTTTAAGTAGAGTTATACACAGTGTGGAATTCTACATTCTCAACAGAAATCACAATTATTTTTTTAATCTCAGCAAGCAGAAACTGACCACTAAAATGAGGATGTGTAAGTTTCCTGTAGATGATATCTGCTTCATTTACCAGAATGAACAAACCCTGTAGTTTGACCAGGATTGTTCAAACTTTAGTGTACAGCTCAGTATTATTTTATTACCCTCTCTGCAACTGTAATACAGCACCATTTAGAAGCTCATAAATAACTCAGCATGGAGAGCCAGCATAAAGTACAGCCCACACGGGGGGTGGTTGTGGTTCCTTTTTACACACTGATCAGTTGATTTGAAAATTATTTGATTAATTGGACAGAAAATGGGTCAATATTCATATTTATTTGTTTAAATATTTCGACTGAAAATCTCGTTTGACATGAACAACACAGAATTAAATGGAATCTTTGTCTAACTGTGTATCTGTGTCTATTTGTCTATCTATCTGTCTGTCTAGCCTGTTCGTCTGTCTGTCTGTCTAGCTAGCCTGTTCGTCTGTCTGTCTAGCTAGCCTGTTCGTCTGTCTGTCTAGCTAGCCTGTTCGTCTGTCTGTCTAGCTAGCCTGTTCGTCTATCTATCTGTTTGTTCATCTATCTGTCTGTCTGTCTAGCCTGTTCATCTATCTGTTTGTTCATCTATCTGTCTGTCTGCCTGTCTATCTCTCTGTCTGTATGCCTATCTGTCTATCTATCTAACTATCCATCTGTCTATCTACCTGCCTGTCTGTCTGTCTGTATGTCTTTGTGTCTATCTGTATTTCTATCAATCTGTCTATCTGTATGTGTAACACAAGTGCATAAGTTGCTTTTAGATTAATTAATTGAGCACAAACATGTTCACTATTCACAAACGTATTTTTATATAAAGAAATCTCATTTCAAACACATAATTATATGGAATTAATTGTCTATAAAACAGATTATAACATTTTCATATGTGTTCTACAACTATCCACAACAATTCATCCTCTTGACTTGTGCAGAAACTGTAGATACTCTGATTAAGTAGCAAATGTGCGAGTTGCTTATGAAGTGTGCAAGTTTATAATATGATCGGTTTTGCCTCATTAATTTGAATTTTAAGCGCAGATTTTAGCACACAGTCATTTTACTCTTTAGAACATATTAATAATAACAGTAATAAAAATGCACTTGCAGATGTGCTGCAGCTGCAGAGATGAGGATATGCCAAATAAAGAAACAAAAATTAACTGTTAAAAGTAATACTAGAAGAAGCTTCTTATTGTTGCAAGCAGCTCAGTTTTTAACCAGGACAGAGCTGTGACGTAGGAGGGATTAGGAGTGACCTCCTCACTTTCATTTTTTAACCAGATTTCAGTGATGAAAGCTTAATCCTCAGAAAGCGTCCATTGCAAAATGGCTTATATTTGAAATTTTAACAAGAGTAGTGACTAAACTTTGCAGGAAATAAGTTCATACCACTTAATTATATTATAAATGCACACACACACATAGACACATTCACTTTTGGTAATGTTGTTAAAATTAGATTTGTAATGAGTGAGGATTGCTGAAGTGGGACGATTAAAATTTGCAGTTCTCATTCAATGATTTCCTTTGTTTTTATTATTGGCTACATTGTAGATTGATATTGAAAACATCACCAATCTGTGTTTAGTTTATATATAGTTTTTGTGATGAAGCTAGTTCTATATTGCATGATGGTATAATTAGTATATAATAATCATATGCTGAGCCTGTTTGAAGAAACAGTGGTAGCTGACTGACACTGATCATTATATCTATGCCACAGTGTGGCCTGTCTGACTTCACACTGAAAATATTGAAATATATTACTTGATTGGTGCCTGTGGTTTACCGCATGCAAGTCTACTGCAAATCTAATATTACATATAATTCAAAAAGTTAATGTGACTGAAAAAAAAAACTAAAGCAGATCTGAAATCAGCATGGAAAACTGGTTTAGAAAAGTGTGTTGTGGTTTCTGATGATTGACCTGTGTTATTATTATTATTAACCAGTCGTTCTGTCTTAAAGCTGAACTTCTGGAGTCCAGGATGAGGCCGAGGAAGCCGAACTGGTCGACGGAGCAGAAGCTGCTGCTGGTGCAGCTGGTGAAGGCGAGGAGAGCGGACCTGCTGACCGGCCGACATTCCTGTCGAGAGATCGCCACGAACCGGAGGTGGGCCTGGGACGAGATCGCTGAGGAGATCTCCAACGTCCACCCCGACGTCCCCCGCACCGGCAAAGAGTGTGAGAGGCACTGGTTCGTAGAGCTCGCCAAGGCCAAAGAGGCCATGATGGCCCACAGGGTGCACACAGGTGAGGAGCTGGCATGTAAGTATGTTCAGGTTCTTTCAACAATGCAGCTCCAAAATTAAAGTTCTTACTGAATTCCTACACTTTCTGAGCATCTAAACACACTGAACTGTCAGGAAACTGTTTATGTTTCTAATTTTTACTTTAAACATCTGTTGTTTGCTGCAGATCATGTGAGTCCGGTTATGAAGGTCGTGCTGGACATTCTTAAACTCCAGAGAAAAGAGTCTGAACTCAAAGACAGGTATGTCTCAACCTTGCAGAACTTTTCTTTTTCTTTCTGTATTATTTTGTTTTTCTATCTTTCTTCCTTTCTTTTTTCTCTCATTATGTAAGAAACATTCACAGCTATGTCAAACTATCAATCTATCTGTCTATCTATCTGTCCATCTGTATCTCTATGTATATATATACTCACTTGATATTTGTTAATCCAAACCACTACAGTATCCTTAATATTCTTTTCTTAACAAATGAATGTATAGTATTTTTTACCATTTGAGTTTGTTATTAGCCAGAAAAGGTCTCTTTTTTTTTATTCAGCCACCTGACATGGTGTATGTATAAGGGAAAGGGGAGGATGCAAACTATTAAAGAAAAGGAATACAATGTTTAATGAAGAAACACAGCACAGAGAACATAAACAAAGAACAATAACCAAAAACCCCGACTCATCAAACCAGAAACAGAAAACGAAATCAAAACAGAACATAAACAAGAATACAAAACCCAAGGCTCGTGCTAGCTACAACTCAAGGATAAGTATACATCAGAAGGGCCATCCAAGCCAACAGGCGAGATACAATGCGGCAAACAGAATCAGGAACTCTCAGGGCGCAAACGCCAACTCAAAAATGCTTAGCACGAGCCTGTGAACAAAAGAGAACAACAAGAGACATTAAATCACAAGGGAAAACATACAAGAATCATAAGGGGAGCATACACACACAAAAGAGAGCACAATGAGTCGGCGTCAGGCTGGGAACTATATAGTGTGCGGGGGAAACGAGACACAGGTGAAACTAATCAGGACGGGACGTGATACAAACGGAACATGGGGACTAGGAAGGGCGGAAGGGAGAAAGGGAGGAACGGAGGTAGATTGGGATGCGGGCAGGTACGGAGCTTGAAACAGGTACGGAGACAGAAGAGTAAGGAAAGGAAAATACAGAGACATGGGGGCAAAATAAACGGAAACTAATACTCAGGGGACGGGGAGCGGTGTCTACAAGGGGAGGGCGAGGCGACCGTGACGCCACCTAATAAAAATATAATTATATTGTAGATCACCAGACGAGTGTAAGATATTTAAGGAGCTATTAAGTGCTGAAACAGAAACGAATGCATTTAAAGTTAAAGGACAGTCTAGATTTTGACTCTGCATCACCAACAACCAGTTAATAAAAGTCAGACCTGCACTGTTACAGATTCTTTAATATGTAGCCATATATATACAGAAACTAATAATAAGAAAAGTTGCATTCAAGCTGAGAGGCTAAGCAGTCGAATCATGTAGGTTTTATTGTCATTGCAACCATACACACACAGTACAGAGTGAAAACAACGTCCCTCCAGGAAGTGCGAGAAAAAACACAAGAGCAACAAAACAACCTGACAAGACAACGTTTAGTGCAGTTGACAAGAACTACAGTACAAGTCTGAATGAATACATTTTTGACAGATACTGTATTTTAGCAGCAACAAAAATTACTACAAATTTGCTAAAATATATAACCATTTACTTTACACCAAGTAATAATGGTGTCATTACAATTAGGTGTACGTTTGGGCATCTTAACTACAGAAACAATGATCAAACACTCGTGTACCACAGTGTGGACCTCCAGTCTTTCAGAAACCGACTGAAAGTGTGAGCCAAGCTGATGTTAATTACAAAATTCTAAGTAGAAAAGACACTAAAATGGCCATTCAGTATCAAATGAGACTATAGAAAAAAGGTCAAAACACAGAAAAATATTTGAAATCAGCTTAATTAGCATTCTTTCTTTTCCACCTCTTAATTAATAAAACCTTCAAATACTGCATAAGCTTATTTAAATGAAACATAGCACTTTTTGCATTATATTGAATTTGCTATACTTTGTGCATCTCGGAGTGCTGGTTTTTGTACTAAACATCACAATATTAATCTTTGCAGTAGTGACACTGTGTAATGATGCCCCCCCCACCCCCGTTGTCCTTTTGCAGTATCGAAGAAGAGAATTCGACCTTCCAAGAAGAAGTAGAAATGAAATATGTTCCAGCCCCAATTGCACCAATCATGAACATCGAATTGCCCGTCAACCACTCAAACGATATGAACAGGCAAGAAATCGCTCCTGTGAGCCCCCCCCGCACGCCGTCCCCCTCCACGGAAAAAACAGACCTGGAGATGTTGATTCTCCGCCGGCAGGAACGAGTGCTGCAGTTACAGGAGGAGTATTATTCCCTCAAAATCAAACACCTCAAATCTCGGATGGTGATGGACCTTTGATGGGAGGATGAATCTCTTTTTTTTTTTTTGCCTTAAAACAAAAAACACTAGGTCTTCTAAGACACATGCTAAGTTTAGGACTCTTGGCCGTGAACTGCTGCACCAGAAGTCGCTGGTGGGCGTTTACAGCCTGCTGGATTCCAGCGCTGGAGTAAAGGAGGCTTCACTGCTGGAGTGTCTCAGACAGTGTTCGGAAATTTTTATGACACCTTTCCACCAGTAGATGGCAAGGTGGTAACTTTATATTCTCGCCTCTTATATTGTACATATGAGTAGAAGATCCAGGCCGGGATGGCAGAGGTCGCTATTTTCTGCTGATCTCAGACCAGTTCCCCGTGCCTAATTAGAGTAGAATTTGACTGTTGAAAGTAATGTCAAATGTATACTTTGTTTTGGACAAGTTCACATCTCCACAGATCAGTTTTTGAAAGTATTGCACTCACAAAGAGTTTCAAATAAACAGACGGGTGAGAAATTAAAGGAAAAACCAACATATATGTGGACTGTTATAACTTCCCAGAGCCAAATTAAGCCTATTTCTGATAGTAAATGTCCATTTAGACCAAGATTAGCCTTAATCCATCTCTGGGAAACCGGTATAGTGTCTTAGTTCAGTGTCGATCCACCAGAACAGTTCAGTTCTCAGTCCCAGGTTCTACAAGTCTTCTACTCTACTGCAGGGATGGAACATCGTTCATCCCTCCGTTGGTGTTTTTGTGATGTTGGTGAAGAGCGCTGTCTAACATATCAGTGCAAAACCTCTCAGTGATTTTCATACTCATTTTCAACCATTTGTGCACAGGAATCCTTGAAGAAATGGTTTATCATAGAACAAATGCCTTCAGAATACCTGTACAATATCTGAGAAAATGACAGAGGTACAAACAGTGTGAATATGTCCTCAGAGGTACAACAATGGTCTTAATCCTAAATGAGTTTCAGAGGTGCAGTACATTCAGTTTCCCAGAGAACAGTGACTATTTTAAAGCAGAAAAATGAACAAAAAGCCTGGAGTCAATACGGGGTGCAATTTGGCTCCGTTTTGTTCCTTGACCAAAGCTACTGAAGATGGGCCATTAGGGGCTACAACCCAGGGATAGTTTAGTACCTTTTTCTGAGAGAGCAAGGGGGCAACCGTGCTAGCCAAATGCCCCCAAATACAAAGCCACTGGACCCTCAATACCATTTCCATATGCTTCTCATGCACAAATCTACTTATAAAGATTCTGATGACTGATGGCTCATCTGAACACATCACATATTTCTCTGTAGACCAGTACCTGTGATTTAAACCCTCTGACATCTATGACGCTCCCTTGTTTTTATAACGAGGATCCGAATCAGAAAACTGTATCCTGGAGGAAATTGCTCATGCTACGACTGCACAGACTCACAGACCCACAAAGACGAGAACAATATAAAATAGAAATAGAAAGTCTGTAGGAGATACTAAATTTAAAATACACTATGCTATAAATGCAAAATGCTGGGCTATAAATACTATCGGTAAATAACTGACAGTTAAGTCTTTTACTAGTGAAACAAATAGTGTTTTGGAGTTATTCTTTATACCGAGTCCCTTATTGTATGTAATAGAGGTCAGTAGTATATAAGTAAAAAGCATTTTCTACCCTCCTGGAAATAAAGTACTAAAGTGTCACTTTCAATTTAAGCTCATGAAAAAGTACAAATATGCCCTTTTCCATTGGAAATGTTTATTTCTTATGTTAAGACACAGTTAGGGACAATGTTGTACCCTTGAGGGTCTTTTTGTCAGTGTTTGTACCTTTTTGTAGTCGTGGACAGACAGTTGTGGTCAGGCATGTTTCTCAGGTTTTTCCTTTAATTTGTCACCTTGATTTGTATGTTTATGATCACCTTCGGGACGAGTTTCCCTCATGCATTTGATCAACTTGAATGAATTTATCAGCACATGATCCATAAGTTAAACATTGCTGCTTTTGCAATGCATGTTCACTTAAATAATTCTTAATGTGATAAACAGTAGGAGAATGAGATCTTGACTATTAACGACTGTTTTAGGCCCTCTGTAGTGCCGAGTAGATGCCTGATTTCCATCTCAGTATTAAAGGCTGAAAATGTTCTCAAATACAACAGTTTGAAACTTCACATTTACGTTCGTGAGCCTTTTGTCTACTGCGTGATGTACACTGGCTAAAATAACACCAGAGTCGCAGCCAAAATGGGGGAAAAAACAGAGTGAGAGAAAGTCCCACTTCCAGGGAGTTTTACAGTGGGAGGCAAGTGTCAGATAGGAAATGTCAGTCTTAATGTGAATGATTTTCTGCAAAGCTCCGGAGGCCTTGCTGAGTGAGATTACACTTAACTCCTACCTCCTTAGGTGGGCTGTTCGCTTCAGGCTTGGCAGGATGGCTTCTTTCTGTTTTTAGCTCGAGTTCTGTCCTTAAGAAACAGTCTGAAGATTTCTTGATTTTACTTTTGGCTGACTTGGGCAAACTATATGTAAACTTCTATTCCCAAAAGTATTGGGAAACCCCAGTGTGTGAGCTCTGCAACTTTGAAAGCAATCCCATAAGTTTTTCAAAATATCTGCATTCATTAGTGGAAATGATGTAGTCGCATCAAGTTTATCTGTGGAGCTCATTATCATGCACTAAGGTCAGTCATCTTGCTTTATTGGAATAGAATAAAAATATGAATAATTCAGGAAGGATAAATATAGTAGTAAGCAAAAAATGCAAAAATAAAAGAGTGCATAGAACATCAATAAAAGAAGATTAACAGTGCAGTGAAAGGGCAGATATTTAAAAGAAGGTGAAGGAGAATAGAGCATTTTTAGTAGCTCTTGGAAGCTCCAGTTCATGCAGGTATGCAAGCATATTTATGGGCACTTGGTTGGACAGCATAGTGGATAAACACCAGGTTTCACCAGGTTTAGTTTCAGATCTTTTCAGCACAAGCTGAGCAGCTCCTGCAGATCTAAGAGAACTTCCAGGATGGATATCAAGAGAGGATTTGATGTAAAATGTTTCATTTTTGAGAAATGTACCAGGTCAGAAATGTTCATAGAGGTGGTGAATGAAACCAGATGTCTGAAGAGTTCAATACCTCTGAAACTACCTCAAAGCTGTTATGACATGCACTTCCTGAGGCCTGAGACGAGGTTTTATGATAGTTTTGAGAAGGTTATGGGCTGCAATGTGTTTTTAAAATCCATTTATGGTGGAAGGGTACATGCATTATTTTGTGAGGCAAAATAGACCCCAGAGAAAACTTCATTTTCCACTACTTCAGCATCATCATTATATATAAAACTTGGAATCTATTTTAAGTCACACCCACTGCTGACAAATATGTTGAGTTTTGTTTGTATAATCTCCATGAAAAATGCATTGACCAATAGAAGCCAGCTAGTGGAGCCTGAAGCCACCAGAGAAGTATAAAGGCCCCTAGTATTGGGCTGTAGAGCAGTGGAGCTGTGTTCTCAGGAACGATGGTGCTTTGAATCATACTTTAGAACAGAGTCGTCTAACTCCAGTCCCAGAGGGCCGTGGTCCAGAACGTTTTGGTGATTTCCCTGCTCAGAAACACCCTGGTTTATCTCGCCAGTTAATTGCCAGGTTTAGTGAATGTGTTTGAGTAGGAGAACCATCAAACTGTGCTGGACTGGAGTTTGACACCGCTGCTCTAGAATGAGCTGGAGTGATGTTTGTGATGCAGAACTAATCATCCAACATCAGTACCTGACCACACTAACACTTTTGGGGATGAATGCATTTAAGTTTTCACAGCAATGTTTTAACACCTTTATTGATCCTGGAAAAATGTGCTTATGCTACAACTGCACAGACACACAGAGAGACAATGTAAAATATTATGTCAAAATATCCTGAATATCCTGTTATATACACAAAATGCTAAACACTATAAAAACATTTTTTTTAAAAAATATTGCTAAAGTAGTTTACTAATGAACACAAATAGTTGGGAGTTGTTCTCTATACTGAGTCTGTTATAGTGACACAAGTATCTGCCAGGTTAGTATTCAACATTCCTAATTTCACTCACACCACACCATTACTAAGGAACCTCCACGGCCCCCCATGGCTGCTCGTACTAAGTTCAAGTCCTTAACACTTGCTTTCAAGCCATCCCCATACATAACAACATTGATCAAACAACGTGTCACTTCTCGTCCTCTCAGGGCTTCAAGCACGGCTCGTCTTGAGCCTCCACTGCTGAAAAGAAGAGGGAAACATGCGTCAAGACTCTTCTCAGTCTCGACCCCCCAGTGGTGGAACAAACTCCCTCTTCCGATTAGATCTGCGGAGTTCCTCGCTGTCTTCAAGTGTCGCCTGAAGACCCACCTCAAGGAGCATCTTGGCGACTAACTCACCTGCTTGCTTGCTTTGGGGAAAAAAAACAAAAACTCTTGTCTTGACTTTTCTATGACTTGTGTTGTTCAGATATTGTTTGGCAGGTGTTGGTTAGGTATTATTTGACAGATGTTGTACTGGTGCACCGAAGGTTTCGGTTTATTTCGGTTATATAATGGACATGGATTTAAGCTTCTTTACAGGTTTAAGAAACAGTTGTGGACTTGTGCACTGATGTATGTCGCTCTGGATAAGAGCATCAGCTAAAAGCCGTAAATGTAAATATAAGTAGTAATATTGCACATAGTAAACTTGTTATTGCAGGTAAGGACAATGATATAGCACACAAACTCTCTATTAATACCATTAATTTGAAAAGAAACACTTACAAGCCTACAAGCCTTTGGGCAAATAATGTATAAAGTCCAGATTTGGGTTAAAAGGGACTGACTGATCTGAGGGCATCTGTTCAAAGATAAAATGTTTATTTGAGATTTTTCTGCAGACTGAGCCTTCAGTTGAAATGAAATGTTATTACTTTAACTTGGGAAGGTTAATTCTGGCCAACAGACAACTCAGCCTTTTTTTGGTCTTTTTTCACCCCACAGCTATATCTTAAGTGCTTGAATCGATGTTCAAAAAAGGATAAAAAAGCACGAAGAAGAATGAGGTTGGGTAGGTAAATTGACATTCTGACATCTTGCTGCTGTTCTGAAGCAGTCATTTGATGAATAGCGTTGGAATGAAGAACCTGAATGGAAATAGCCATTTTCTTACTTTATTCAAACTGGGCTGAGAATGCATAGTTGTGTAAAGTGGCATTAGCCCATCTTCCAAGAAGAGCATTGTAAAATAATGACTGCGGTGAAAGTAAAAGCACCTTTCCAAAAAAAACCCCAACCAACTTGGATAGAAGTTCAAACGAAGCAGCTGAAAGATATCTGGAACTACACTGGAGCTCCTTAGTCCATCCAGCACCTTTCAGCATAGGAACTACAGGACAGACATACAGAGAAAAGAACAATATTAAACTAATGTATAACCTTGAAATAAAACTGTCCAAAAACTATATTATACATTATACTATCTACACAAAAAGTATATAGAATCTTTTTGCATCGTTTAGCCTAGGAACTATAAGACTGACTTTTTATTCAAAAATGAGAATGAAAAACAGTGTGCTAGACTTTGTTCTCCTCTTTTTGGTCTGAATTAATATGCTAGTCAGAGCTGTGTGCAGCAATAAGGTTTCTTTAGCCAATCTAGCATAACAAAATTCACCCTAAACAGTGGAATTAGGAAGTAAAGGTTATTAAGTGTTTGACCAGGGGGTTCTTCAGGTCAGATGTGTTGCCATGCATTTCACATTTACAAATATTGCTGTTTTATAACAGTTTATTCGACACCTGCCACGCCCCGTCTTGTTTCATGCTCTTGTATCCCCCATCTCTGTTTATATGTAATGCATGCATTCTGTTTATTTAGATTATTGGTCACGCCGCCACTCCACATGCTTTAGTTTTGGTCTTTTCCTCCCCTCCCGTCCTGTTCCGCCAATTATTGGTCTCACCTCTCCTGTTCTCCTGCTCTCCTTTCTCAGGTGTTCTTCCTTCCCTGTCATGTATTTATAGCCCTGTTTGTTACGTCAGCCTGGATTACGTGTAACCCCTACCTAGAAGTGAAAGAGACTGATCATCTCGTTACACTGTGGGGGTGGAGATACTATTTGACAGCAAGTAAAGTCAGTTTTTAAAGTTGATGTGTTGGAAGCAGGAAAAATGGGTGAGTGTAAATGGGGAGGGAAACATGCGTCAAGACTCTTCTCCCCAGTGGTGGAATGAACTCCCTCTTCTGGTCCGAACGGCAGAGTCCTTCACGGTCTTCAAGCGTCGCCTGAAG
>JBBPDC010004875.1:0-13893 GCA_037974485.1 Hemigrammopetersius urotaenia | reverse complement strand
TATATATATATAAAAGCAATATCTAAAAAAAAACATTTAAAACGTTTATTATACATGAAGTTTAGGTCAACTCTGTTCTAGCGTAATAAACTGGTAGCCCTTCGTATGGCTCAGTACCCGTGAAGTAGCTCTCAGTGTCAAAAAGGTTTGTGACCCCTTCTCTATTCTATTACACACTACAGATCTTAACACATGTTTATTTCAATATAATTTTATTACTTAATTTTTGCCTTTAACTACCGATCAGTATCGTATCTGCACCAACAGTAGACAGATTTTAAAAATGTTAGAGAGTGAGAAGTACAGTCATTCATTCTTGCAGTAGGTGTGCAGGGTAGAAGCAGTTGCAGATTATCTTCGGTCTTACCTGCGTCCATCCACTCAGGAGGAACTACTCTACATTTCTGCCTCTGCTTCAGATTAAGGGCCAGCCAGACGGGCACCTCCACTGGTAGACCAGGGTTGAAGGGTCCTAGGTCTCCCTGAGAAGAGGGCCCAGAGTTAGGTTTGCGTGTGTTCTCTGTAGACTGTGTTTATTTCACCGGACCGCCACACTCACCCCGATTAAATAAATCTTATCCAGGCTGAAGTTCGGGATGATCTTCACCATCTCCTTCTCGGCGAGAAATTCCACTTCCAATGGGTCCATCGTTCGTATAAAATGAGCCTTTTTCCGTGATTAATCCCTGAAAACCTACAAAAAAAATAGACAGCACTCCTTTCCCGCGTATTATTCAGACATGTTGTAAGACGTCACTGCCCAGTAGTGACGCCAGACACCGGTCATTGCGAGGCTTTGCCACCAGGGAGTGCCAGAGCCTTTTTAATAAGCAGGATTCATAATTAAAAACCTTAATTCGTTCCTCCTACAGTACCAGTTATGTGATCTTATCTAATTCAATGATTTTGACATATATTGTTGGGATACACTATACACTACAGTGGAGAAGGTGAGCAGTTACATCTGGGTGTTCACATTTCTGAGGATCTAGACATGGACTGAGCATACTCGAGCCCAGCCCAAAACCGCAAGGCAGCATCTTCATCACCTGAGACAGCTAGGAAACATTCAAGTCACTCAGTGATCCTAAGGACTTTTTACTCTGGTGCTGTAAAAAGTGTCCTGACTCACCACCCCCTGGTTTGCTTCACTTGGTGCAGAGAAAGAATTAACTTTGTTCACACACGTGTCACTATAAAGAGAGTAATCAGAACACTGCACCAGATAATCTCTTCTCTACCATCTCTGCAGGACATTTATACCAGGAGATGCAGGGCCAGAAGAACCAGGGTCATCAGAGACTCATCTCACCCCACTTCTGCTGAAGGCAAATGCTTCAGGACTGTTATGACCAAAACAGAGATGATCAGGAGGCGCTTCTGTTCATTATAACACAAACAGAACTCTCTACCTCACTGTGTCTTACCTGCTGTCTGTCATTTAAATTTAAGCAAACTAGCACACTGCACTTAACAGCACTGGTATTCTGTTCTGTTCACACTGTACTGTTCTTGCTTCTGTTTATTACAATTGTAATATTTTTTTATTTTTTTCTGTGTATTTGTATTACCTTAGTTTAGCCTTTCCGGTTTACTTTTTAAATTATTTGATAACTTTATTGCAGTCTTGTGGGACAACCCAGGGTCTCATTTCACTGCATGTTGTACTGATATAACTATGTATGCAACAAAATAAAGGAACTTGAATCTTGAATACAGAGACTTAGTCCTTGACTACACAAAGTTTTGAATAGAATGGAAAATATAAACCTAGAAGTTTGTGGGCACCTTCTAACCCCTAGTTTTCCACCAAAAAACACAGGCAATTATAAGGGTAGCTCTGGAGCAGCAGCAAGCCTAAGATTACTATGCCTGAAAAGCTATCTAGCGTTGGCCTGTGGAGCAGTGGGGCAAGGATGCAGCTCCATATAACACCTTTGGGGTGAGTTTGTGATACTAATGCTTTACCGAATAAATGTTTGTGTCAGAAAGCAATTAAGTCCTCATAGTAACGCTCCAACGTCAAGGATAAAGCATTCTCAGAAAAACCACAGGCTGTTAGGATAAATTGCCTATTACTACCTGCTATTTCTGAAGAAACATCAATGAGTGGTTTTCTGTAGAACCGAAAATGCCTAAGAAGACAAAGTGATATTAACCAGCGCTTTTAGCACAACAGCACCCATCATTCAGTCAGTATTGCTGTTCAGGCATGTTCTGGTCATTAGACAAGCCTGCTTTCATCTTTTTTTATTCTTTATCGCTTTTAACACAAAGAACCAACTGAAACTACAGGGAAAATGAAACCAAAGTGTTACTGGAAGGTCTCACAATAAAACGAATCATCTATGCCTACTTATATTGATCAGCTCTGAATCATCTTAGAGAGAAATCTCTCACTTCTCATTTTTACCCTTTGACACTAAGAAATGTCCTTCCCCCAAAAAAACAAGACAATAAATACAAAGCTAAACAGATTTTTTGGAAAACATTTTATTCTTTAATTTAGTTTTACAAAAGCTAATTTCAATTATTTTCAACCAGATTATAATAAGGAAATTACATTTATTACTATCAGTCATTAATGAAAGTTACTGAATTATTCAACAATTCCATATCAGTATTAAATGTGTCAATCAACTAAAAATGTATTTTTTAGAGAATCAAAATGGTTTATATATTAAGACTAAATATTTTTAACGCTGCATATTAAAAGAAGTATATACATCAAAAGATTTATGAAATGAAAAACGCCTTCCGCTGACATGACTTCTGAAAGATTATTTATTAATCATCTCTGTAAGGCTACAGTAAATCAAGAATAAAACAAACAAACAACAAAAGCAATTAAGTTCAACTATTTGAATCATTCTCTAGCATCTACATTTGTATCATGAATGGAAAATTCAAATTCAGTTTGGTTTAGCTGGCAATGGGTAAGAAAAAAAGCTGACCAGTCAAACTCTTGAAACCATGCTGAGAACACTGCAATTTCTTTTTAGTGCAACATACACTTGATTTCAATCTGGCCAAAAACTACAAATCAATGAAAACATCTAACCAGTTTGTCTCAGGTCCTTAAACTCTGAGCAGTTGGATCTGAGCTAATTCAAGTTATGATGTTAATAAAATATGAAATAAACTATGAAGTGAATTTAAAGTTGTTGAAAACTCAGTAGAAATTACAAAAAGAAATAGCTGAAACTGAATCGCTGTAATAAGGTTGTGTGTCAAATGGATGCATACAAATTGTTGCCTGCCATGAAGGTCACAATCATCTCAAGCCTTCATGGCACATGATGTACCAATGTCCTGCTTGCCCTTTAGAAATATTTCATCTCTGGGAGCTTTTCCCACTGGGAAGAACCTTTCTATGGGACTGGATACAGGAACAATATGCAACCCATTTTTGCATTGATGGCTTGGACAGGTAAAGCAGCCTCCTTGGACAACTTCAGCATAGATGTAACACTGATTTGTTGATTTCTGGATTTGTCCAGTCATTCCTGAGGTCATCCAAGTGGTTGTCAAAGTCTATGAGGTTTTCATAGGACCTGTTCTCCAATAAGGCCGATGTGATCTTCTGAGCTTCTGTCCAGTCTTCAAAGGAGTCCCTGAAAGGGGGTTTAAAGTCCACCATAAATCATTAGTTATCTTGTACATTTGCTTTCCGTCTAATTTCATTTTCCATTGATATTACAGGAGCACAATGAACAAAGTACCACTACATTCAGAAACCTGGCAAACCTGGCGTGAACCTGTAACATGGTGCTACCCTGTAACAGCCATTTATGTTCAAATAAGTAAAAGGAACAACACTTACAGAACAACAAAGTGTCAGTCCTGAAAATGGATTGTCTAAATTGCAGCTATTGGTCTAATTCTGAGATATCTTGCAAAGAGACTATGCAATAGAAATTAAACATTGTATTGAGAGGTCACTGGTGATTTAAGTGCCGATTCAATGTTCACTGTGATTCTGTAAATATCCTGATTTTATATTTTTAACAGTGTTGTACAGCCTCAGATCTTTGTATACAAAATGACTTGATGTGGTGATATGAATCACTGCATCTGAACTGATAGGAATCTTGTTCAAAGTTGTGTCCAGCATTTGTTGTTGACTGTTAGCAAAAGTTTTGTCACCCTGTCTCTCTCCGGATGACAGCAATATGTGCCCATTTGTTTGTCGTATTACCACAATACGTCTGGTTGAAAATGCAGAACAAATCTCTGCTATGTCCTAGTGGTTAGGCATTGGCCCTGCAATCAGAGGGTTGGGGTTCGAATCCCAACTGCTAATTTCACCGCTGAGGTACCCTCGAGCAAGGTACTGTCCCCCTACGCTGCTCCCTGGGCGTCTCGTTGGCAGCAGCCCACTGCTTCACTTGGTGAATGGGTTAAATGCAGAGAAAGGATTTCACTATGTGTTGTACTTGTATGACAATGCATGTGACAAACAAATAATCTTCATACTCTTCATCATTCCTGTTATAAACAACACCTGCCTGCCAGTGTGTGAATAGTTTATAGTATTGCAGAGGAACTGCAACTTTTTCTCCACCTCCAATTCAAACATATATACATTCTAAATTCTGAACTCGATTTAGCTCACCACTGTGACTTATAGACTACACTGTGGTCATTGAAACATTGTGCAAATGTAATTCACTGCCCATTTCTTCACTGACAAAACTACCAAACTAACCAAACCATATTATGGTTTGATTTTTAACTAATAATTGTTTATACCTCCTTAGTTTCAAAAACCTGAAGATACAGGGGCATTCTGGACATTTTCAGCTTCAAGAAAAGTGAACAGGTTTGTTAATTTGCTTTATCAGCATTTATTTAGCTCTTAGAACTCAAATCTCAAAACACAAATTTGTATTTTTTTGTTTTACCCAGGCTCCAGATGGTGACTAAAATGGTCGCCAATGCAACTCGTTTTTTTTCATTTCAGTCGCCAGTGGCGACCATCTCTCACAACCAAGAGGAATTAAAATAACTGAAAGTACCACAAAAATTACATCAATTATATGCAGATAAGCTCAAACCGAGTCTGCCGTTCCTACTACACGGTCACGCGATTATAGTGAGGCTCGATCGAGAGCCAGTGACGGGAATTTCGGCTCGTTTGGAATTTTTTTTTTTATTTATATCACATTTAACAGAGTTTATGGCCCCTAAACAAATAATTTGTCTCCCAAATGTTTGTCTGGAGCCCCGTTTACACACCAGATTCAGCTCGGTAGTAAAGGTATGACACGGATCAGGTCTTTTAGAAAAGAGAAGCCACTAAACTACAGTCCTGAAGATGGTTAAAACTGTGAGTTTGAAAACTTTTCCTTAGACGCAATGTTGTAACAAAGCTAAAGGATGAAGGAAACATTACACACATCATAAAGTGGAAAAATTCCCCCTCCCCTCGCACTTCATGTAATAATATTAAGAAGAATTCAGCCTGCATCAGGTAGGACGCTTCAATATTATGTAGTAACATCTGAAATGTACATAGAATATGTCACATAATCTTTCTACCTTTGTTTTTAATTCTTACTTACTGAAGTATTCATGAGAAAGGAAAGGTACTCACATGCTTGGGTCTCTGCACTTCCACTTGTTATCATGGTGATCATAGATGGAAAGGGTTGGAGTAAAGCACCCCATGGTAAATCTGCTGTTGTCCAACTGCAGGAGAAAACCGAGCCCATTTAATGACTTTTTGCAGTAAAATCTTTATTTACTAAAGAGAATTTGGTCAACTTACTATTATCATTGCTGCTTCACTGAAGTTTTCTGAAATCCTTGCTGCTACTTTCTCAGCAACCTGATTTGGTCTGAAAAAGGTTGAGAAATTCACATAATTAATCCTAGGTGGTAGTAGTCTAGTGGGTAACACATTTCCCTGTGAACCTGACGACCACAAAGTCACAGGTTCAAAACCCCACTTCCCACCTTTGTGTCCTTGAGCAAGACATTTAAGCCTCAGCTGCTCCAGGTGGACTGTCCCTGTAACTCATGGTTGTAATTTGCTCTGGATAAGGGCATTTACCTTTTACATCATTGCATTACAAAATAGTGAGTGCTTTAGGTTTCCCTAAAAAAGAAAACCACACAGTCTGTATCTCACCTCGCCTCCTTTATCCGCTCATTAGCTTGATAGTAACCAGCTATAACATACTTGTTTTCTTTACACCACGTGTCGACCTGCAAATACACAGGGCAAAAAATGCAGACATTAAAATACAAATTGCAAAAATACAAAAACCCTAACCCAATGTACAATAACTGACAAATAAAGACTACTGAATCTTCACATCTGAAAAAAGAAAGCTTATGCAGTTCCCCAGACTTGCAGTATGTCCGTCTTGAAGATCAAGCACAAAACTAAAGAGGAAAACTAAAGTCTTGACTGATGGACTCATTCAGGTCAACGGGGGTTGATGGGGGTGATTTTTTTTTGTGAACCTTTAAGCACCTGTCTGGATCCGGATTAGACATCCAGATAGACAGACAGATATCCATCCAGGTAGATAGTTAGACAGACAGATAGACATAAAGTCAGCCAGACAAACAGATAGACATGCAGATAGATCTCCATTCATTCATGCAGACAGGCAGGCAGACATCCTGACAGACAGACATCAAGCTAGACAGTTTCCCATTCAGTCAGATTGACAGACAAATGCTGGATCAAATAGAACAGTGTCACTGCCTGCAGCTCACCAGGGTCAGAGCCACCTCCAGCATAGGAGCCAGGGCTAAAGTGCCGTGAAACAGGGGAACACAGTCCACGCAGAGCACGGGGCCTTCTTTCTTCTTGTCTTTCTGCTTCTCGGCCACCAACAGCCCGTTCACAGAGCAGTGGGGATACTTGGCAGCGTGCAGTAACATCTTACAGTACGCCTGAGTGGTCAACTTGATAGGCATTCTCACTGTGACGGGACCCACCGACTGACATACAAAGAAACAGGGGAAAAAACAGCTGCAACCACACCGAGCTACAGCACCACTGACACCGGTGTCTTCTCAAGCACTCCTACAGGCTAACAGTCCAGCTAACTCGCTATCTGTCCGATTTCATACCGACTTTATTAAACCGGTCCACGGGCCGTGCGCGTCTCGACAAAGTGTCTCAACCGGGAGCCGAGATCTTGGGTTATTCTGGAGTCGTCGTGTGGCGGGTCGGGCCTGTTTCTCTCGTTTATAAAATGAAATCCAACGGAGGTGAAATGCGAAAGGCTCCTGAAAGTGTCTTCCTCCTGATTACACGCTGTTTCTGCACTCTGCGCCGGCAACAGCCGCAAACCAGCGCGCATTTTTGCGACGAAACGAGCAGACCTCCATTTCGGCTCCAGAGCTGTAGGAGAGAGAGAGGAGCGCCATCTGACGATCACCTTCAAACTGCACTCATCTCCCGGCTCTTCTGATCACAGATTAAAGTACGACCATTAGTGAAATAAGCAGAGATCATACTTGCATAATATAATACAGATAATTTACCGTATCTGTAAAATGCACTATGTGGACAAAAGTATTGGCAAGCCTGAACATTACTCCAACAGGGACTATAAATTTGTACCAACAGATTTTTTCCTCCATGAAATAGTAATATTTCTCTTGTAGTTAAAGATGAATGCCTCTCACCACTGACCAGGGATTTAAAAATGATTTAGGTCTAGTGGTTAGGGAGTTCCCATTACAACCAGAAGCTGTGGGTTTGAATCCCAGGATTGCAAGTGTTACTACTGGAGTACTCTCGAGCAATATACCGTCCCAACACACTGCTCCTCGGGCGCTATGTCCCTGACTGCTCACTGCTTTACTTGGGTGAAACCAAGGATTTTAAAAGAGAGATCAGATATACCACTTAAATACTGTATACACTACGGGAGAAAAGTATTGGGACGTTTTCAGGGTTTTTTTTCTCTCATTTCTATTATCAAATAGGGACTTTAACCCTTGTAAGGTCTTTGGGTCTGTGGAACCCGTTTTCAGTTTTTAGCTTAAGAAAAATAATACAAATAACAATTTTTTTCAAACCGAGATTCATTGGCCTGGCTCATTTTCTGTGAGGAACATAAATCAGAAAACATTCACATTGAGCCTGTATCCCCCCACTTCACATTTGTATTACATGTAGGGTCTTCGGGTCCACTGGACACGGGGCTAGTGAAAGTGTGGAAATAGGTCCTGTGTACCCTCAAATCAGATAACTATCATCTGCAGACCCTGGGTGTGTTTAATGCAAGAGCAAATTACACAGGTCAGCAAAAAATAATGTAATCGTCAGAAACCACAACACACTTTTCTACACCAGTTTTTCATGCTGATTTCAGATCTGCTTTCAGTTTTCTTCAATCACTGAAAAATTGAACTTTTTGAATTATGAGTAATATTAGATTTGCAATAGACTTGCATGCGTTTTTAATTTAACCGGAGGCACCAATCAAGTAACTGTTTCAATATTTTCAGTGTCACAGTCAGATAGGCGCACACCGAGGCATAGATATAGATATAATGATCAGGGTCAGTTAGCTATCACTGTTTCTTCAAAACGCTTAGCAAATGATTATTATATCCTAATTAGACCAACTATCATGCAATATGTAACTACCTTCATCACAAAAAACTATAGTATACACCATAGTTTTGAAAAACATGCTTTATTTGTACATTTGTTCATTACTTTCCAGTTATGCCTGTTTTTTGATGCATTGGATTGGAGGTTGGAATATTTTGAATTAAAAGCCCCAAAATGCAATGGGTCCACCAGACCCAGCAGGACTTCCTGTGTGACCAAAAAATGAAGACCCTAGGAGGGTTAATGACACTGAATTCAAATACATGGACTTTAAAATGGAGTTACCCCCACAACTGTGATATTCCTGATAAAAACAATAGCGATATTTAGGATAACACATCCTAAAAGTTACACAGGATTTCTGCAATAGTTTTATAGCAAAGTATGACGAATAGATAACTAAACTGATGCTATTCTTATACCAAAAATTCAATTTAAAATATTTGGAAATGCTGTGTCAGTCTCTAAAAAACATTTAAAACGTATTTTACCATTAAGGTGAGGCAGGGAGTTATCAGATGATGATGATGATTATTGTTGTTGTTGTTGTTATTATTATTATTAAGAAAAAGAAGAAAAAGACTAAGAGCCGGAATGGCTGCTCCTCATGTTCAGTTTCAGGGTGCTGGACTGTCGTAAACCGGTAGTGAAAATAATTAAGAAAAAATATTAATATAACTACACTTTTATGTTTTATTTCATTATTATTGCAGTGTCTGGGTCGAGATTAATGTTCATAAACTGGTGCGAGGAGCAGTAATAATAAATAATAATAATGTGTTTTATTCACTCGCCGTTTTACTCCCTCTCTGATGACGCAGTTCCGCTACAGCCTGTTGGAGCCTCGGACCGAGACGACGAGGTGAGTTAGAGGAGCGCAAGAAGCTTTAATGTAGATTTTAAACCTAAATCATCCTTATAGCGCTAATGTAGTTCAGTAGACAAATTGCCTGTCGTGTTGACCGTGTCATTATATGGCGAGATTCGTAGGAGTGAGTTGTTTTAAACGTGTTTGATAGGTGAGATGTGACATTGAGTTGAATGACGGTGGTGCTTACTTCCGTTGTACAATGGATGCTAGTTAGCATGGTAGCTAACAACACAGTAGAATTGGTGTTTGTAACGTTTCTTGTGTATAAAACTGATCTCATTTGGGGTGTCTAACATAAGCTGAGGAATACCATCTGATGTGTGGCTCGAAAAAACACTTAGGTTTGTCTTCTGAGAGCAATTCATATATGACCTTGTAACAGTTCCTGGAGCTGCTAGCTGTTTTGCTAACTGATGGCATAGCTTTGGAGTAACGCATCTATAAGTAAAGGTAAAGGGGCCCATTATAGTCACAGGTGAACACACCACAGCATAGCACACAGTGTGAACAATTTTCTCTGCGTTTGGCCCATTCACCAAGTAAAGCTGTCAGTGGTGTGCGGAGACAGTATCTTCAAGGGTATCTCAGTGGTGCCTCTAACTGCACTGACATTCGAACCCACGCCCTTCTCATTGCAGGAGCTCCCTAACCACCAGGCCGCCATCTAACAAAATAAATGCTTATTTGCCTGACAGGATAAGTGTACGAATGTAAAAATGACAAGTCAAAGTTCAGTTTTATAACAGAAGTACATAAAGTACATTGTGGCAGCTGGTGGCCTAATGATTAGGGAGTTGTCCCTGTGATCAGAAGGTCATGGGTTTGAATCCCAGGACTGCTAGTGGCACTTCTGAGGTACCCTTGAGCAAGGTACCATCCCCACACACTGCTTTATGGGCTTTGTGTTCCTGGCTGCTGGTGAATGGGTTAAATGCAGAGAAAATTTCGTACTGTTCACGTTGTTCTGTGGTATGTTCATGTATGACAAATGGATACTTTATATACACTGCGACCTTACTCTTTAATAAATAAAGTTTGTGGCCTGCTGGACTTTAAGTAAATGCTGTGCTGTAACTGGTAAGTATGCACAAAAGGTATAATGGCAGTTGTGATGGGCCTTTCAGGAATATATGCTCAATGTATTGTGACCTTGTTTTTCCCTTAACAGAATGCTGGCGACCAGGACAATTCGTCTTGTAGGACAACGAGCCTTGTCAACTTCAGTATGCCTTCGTGGTGGGCATGGTACGTTTTTCATTCAAGTGAAAACGTTTAACTTTGCCACGTCAGGACATTAAAATGAGTGACTCACAAGGATCCAAACACTAGATACACTAACAGTGAGAATGTTGCTTTAAATCCTGTTTCAGTGAAAACATCATATTTTCAAGGTTCTTTTAACCATTTTAATTTTAATTGTAAGACTGCTAAGCACCTCTGAGGTAACATTGTGCACACTGTTTCCTGGGCGCTGTGTTCCTGGTTGCCCACTGCTTCACTTGATTAATGGGTTAAATGCAGAAAAAGAATTTTGTGCTGTTTACAATATATTTTCATAAAAAATGTTAAGTTGTGGATCCTGTATAAATGCTATCAGGAGGTGGTCAAACAGTGATTTCATTTTTCCTCTTTGAAGCATGTAAACTGAGTGGAAGATATGTGTAAAGCAGAATAGGATATTGCCCTTTTTAGGTTCCTCTTAAGCATTCTTCTTATGAGCATTTTAGCAGAATGTCTTGTTTTTTTGTCACACATTAGTTTGCTCAGCATATTTACTAACAGTTTGGGTGTGATTGACATTTTCCAGTGCTCCTACTACAGTTATTGTGTAATGCATTTAACTGTTTCACTCTTAGTTCACACTAGACAATACAATTGCCTTCCCTTTGTTTATTATACCACATATTTAGCTGATACTTGAATTTCACAGGTTGTTGCACATGCACATATACATTTTTGTTTCCATGATTGATGCAAAACATTTCATTGTTTTCCCCAGGTGTTGCCAAGGTTGAGGACTACTCACTCCCGGCATATTTTGACCGACGGGAGACCCCCCTCCCTGAGGTGAAATATGTTCAAAATCTGACCTCAGAGCAAAAGTCCCTTAAGGAGAAGGAGAAGGGATCCTGGGCTGCATTGTCCAGTGATGAGAAAGTTGCATGTATGTATCAGAAACGACAGTTTTCAAAGATATCCCATGTCTATTTATCATTGTGATAATAGCGTCCTGTTGTTAAAAAGTTTTTGCTTACTTGTTACAGTGTACCGCATCAGCTTCAAGGACAGCTTTGCTGAAATGGGAAAGGGTTCAGCAGAGTGGAAGTCTGTCCTTGGTGGAATTTTCGTATTTATTGGCTTTACTGGCTTTGTTGTGCTGTGGCAGAGGAAATTTGGTATGTATTGTAGTCAAAGCTAAGATGTTTAGTCGTTCTGATATTTATTTAAGCTCATTCTGAACACCAACACACTAGAATTAATTGCACTGAAGTGTAATTTTTTTATTACCGTTTTTTCTTGCAGTCTATGGAGATGTTCCTCCCACCTTTGCTCCTGAGTACAAGCAACAAGAGCTTCAAAGGATGCTGGACATGAGGATCAACCCTGTTGAGGGCTTTTCAGCCAAGTGGGACTATGAGAACAAAGCTTGGAAGAAATAAGTTTGCATTCATCTCTGTCATTGGACCATGTTACGCAACTTCTTGCTAAGCTGGCAACACACAAGTCAGGAAGGGTTTATGTATTCATGACTTGTCCGCAATACCTCCGCCAATACATTTTGGAAGACCACTTCCTCTTAAGGTTGTCATGTACAATAAAAGAAATAATACAATTTCAGTGTCTACTTAACGCCTTTGTTTTTGCACATACTTTTCCTGCTCAGGGACCAGCTGGTTGTTTTGCTTTGTAGTTTTTAATGTATGTGTCATTTTTAAGGTTGGCCATCATGGTGCTCAGAAGGATAATATTCAAGATTTTGATGACTTCCTCTTAGACCAAAAGCTCTTTTAGATATATGATTTTAGATATATATTATTGCTACTTCGATCAATAGATTTCCGTTTTGGGAAGAAAACCACATTGACCCACATTTTTGTTACAATGGTTTTGATATCTAAAATAATTTGAACTCTTGTTTTCCCCACAATGTCACTACATTATGAATCCAACTTAAATCTAGAGCAACAAAACTGGAGAAGCCTATCCTTGACTTCACATGAGAATCTGAGTGGCTGTGTCTTAATCTGCAAGCTATTGCCCCAAAACAGTATGCTGAAAGTAATGGAAAGACAGATTCATTTAGTGTGGTGTGTTTTCTTGCTTATGCTCCAAAATCGTGTTAATTTCTGTGTTAATCTGCTCTAAAATCGGCTGTTAAAACTACACTATATGAACACAATAATTGGGACACTGGTCAGTCTGCTTCAGCATACTAAGACATATTGTACAATGCCATGTTTCTATTAAAACATGGTTGATGAGTTCGGCGTGGATGAACTGCACTGGTGTGCACCAAGTGGTGTGTCCATATGTTGTGTCTTTAAGAGCTGTTGACTTCGGGATGTGACAGTTCTTTAAATCCGAGAGATTTAAAGGGTTAAACCCCAAGCCCCGCTGTGATGTCACACCGTTCATGCTGCAGGAATATCCGCTCAATGCAATCATTTTTTTCCCAGTGTGAGTCCGGAAGAGAGGGGGGCTCGCGGGGCAGATTGGGTAGAAAAATCAGGGTTGTTCACAGCTTGTGGATCGTAAGAGACATCGTTTCTGATATCAGTAGATACCCTATTTCCCACACAGTGTTGGGTCAGATGTGGGAGTCCTTTCGGAGCCTGTCTGTAAGCTATCCTTCATGTAAACCCGAGTGAAAACGTCAATACCGAAAGTAGTTGATGTAAAAAGTCTCCTCCACAATCATGGGGAACGGAATGAATAAGGTAATCTCAAATGAACGAAAAGACGAAACGTGGCGATTGCACGTAGAAATGATAGGGCTGACGTGTTTATCGTATTTAGCAGTTTTGGGCAGGAATAAGTGAGGGTGACCAGGCTCAGTGCTGGGCTCTTATGTAAGAGCGTGGTCAGGACAGTAAGGTCACAGCTTATACGGCTTTGTTAAAAACAGCTGGATCTTTTTCAACATTCAGTTTAATGTGTGAGGTTTATGTTCTCATTAGAGAACCTGACAGTCACCAGTTATGGAACAAGAAGGCCATGTTTTGCAGTTGTTTGCATGCTGCTCCTATTTCTGGGTATTCCAGGATGATGCGATGTGAAGGGGCTGGTTTTACATACGCTTGTGACATTAGTTGCAAACTCATTGCTTTGCGTTCTCTTTTTACACAGGTTGTGGATGGCGTCTATTTAGGAAATGTAAGAGGTGAGATTCTGTTCTCATATACTTCTCTCTCTCTCTCTCTCTCTCTCTCTCTCT
>JBBPDC010004866.1:0-13893 GCA_037974485.1 Hemigrammopetersius urotaenia | reverse complement strand
TGTTTTTTCTCTCTCTCTCTCGCTCTTTCTCGCTAGCGCGCTCGCTCGAGCGCGCGCTCTCTCTCTCTCTCTCTCTCTCTCTCTCTCTCTCTCTCTCTCTCTCTCTCTTTCTTCTTTCTTTCTTTCTCTAGAAATGCACCTTGTTTAGCTTACTCAAAAGGGACATGCCTGCTTTGCCTTCACAGACTGACATGCAAAGTCAGTTTTGCTCATAAACCACAGCAGTTTTTTGGTTTTATGTGCATTCCCAATTAACAATTGTATTATTTGCAAAATTGAGTTTGGTGGGCCTAATGTAAACAGTTCTGTTTATGTATGATGTTTTTCTCAAGTTAAAGTCTCAAGTTTCAAGTCAGTTGAAAGTAAGTCAGAGTCCAGTAATGAGTCCCCCTTTTTTTTGCAATTCATAAATACAAAAGTAATAGTAACTAGTACCCACACAACATTCTAACCTGAACTATTCTGATTCACATAATCAAACTTGATGCCAAACATGCTACTTATACACAAAGTCAGTCAGTGTAAAAATCCAGTCAGTTATTAAAAAATGAGTAATTTTGGTTTATTTTTACACAGTAGTATACAAACACAATATAAATATGACAACATAGTATTGACTGATGCTGGTACATTAGAATAGACAAGCAAAGCCAAATGAATTTGAGTCCTCTGGTAAATGTAAAAGAGAGTAGCATGACAGGTAGTCTGCATGGACATCGCCCGATACTCAGTACTAACAATAAAAGTAATTTTTAAAATTATATGGATGAAAATGTAAAAATATGTTGTATTGTATAGTTAAATAGATAGATAGATTTGATAGATAGATCGATAGATAGATAGATTGATATATATTAGCCAATCATTTTTTTTTGTAACTTGCCACAGTTTTAAATACCATGTTATAAATGTCAGTGATATTCACGTATAGTTTATCAATTGGTCTATTTTTATGGTAAGTAATCTGATGCTCATCCTGGAGCTGCCACTTATTATGAACTCGGTTGCCGTCCAATCACCTGATTAAAGGTTCTTTTCACAGCATCACGGAACATGGAGCTACAAAAGCCATAGATCACCGGGTCCAGCACACTGTTCAGATAAGTGAAACCAAGAGCCAAAATAAACAACTGACCATTCAGTTTGAAGGCCTCACAATACTCATCCCCCAGTGTCTTTAGATAGAGTGCAGCTAGTCCAGCAGCAACACCAGGGAAGAAGCATGTGATAAAGACCCCAATGATTACTACAATAATCCAAACAGCCTGACGCGCATTCTTTTTTTTGTCCAACTGACGGTGACGTAAGAAACAGCAAATTCTGAGGGAGCAGAAGAGCAGGATCGTCAGAGAGAGGAAGAACTCAGATATATACACTATGTAATGGAGCTTGATCCCTACTGGTGGCTCCTTATAGGGGTTGAAGCTCCGACATAAAAAGATGTTGGTGTTGTTGGTTTGGAAAGGCAGGAGATCAGTCATCAGCAGAGGCAGTCGCAGAGAGATCACCACAGTCCAGATAAAGCAAGCAATCCCAGCAGCTTGCCTTGAGCTAATAAAGTTCACTTTATGATGTGGATGAACTACTTTAAAATATCGATCCACAGCCACAGCAGTCATGAAGGCGATGCTGGCTGATCGGTTGGATGCCAGCATGAAGAGGTTGATGCCACACCAAGTCTTACCAAACACCCAGTCTTCTTTGTTGAGAAGAGTGTTGATGCGGAAGGGTAAGCTCACCAGGAGTAGAAAATCAGCCACAACCAGGTTCAAGAGGAACACAACATTGGGCCTCCAGGACTTAAAGTGACGGCAGAAGACCCACAGTGCTGTTATATTTCCCGGTAAGCCCAGCAGGAGCTCAGCAATGAGCACAGGAGGGAGAACGTTGATGGCCAACGGCTGAGTTGAAAGGTTACAGTGTGTTTCATACATTTCTGTCAGAATATAAATTGAAAAAAAGCAATTAACAATAATAGACAATAATAATATGAACTACAATATCAACACTTATTATTTTCATTTTTATCCAGTTTTATCTACAGGTACATTTTTGGGATGTGTGCAAGAGTTTTTACATAATTATGCTAGACTTTTTCAAAGTTTTCCTGTTTTAAGCACCTGTGTCCATGGTCTGTTACTGGTTGGCAGGTTTCTCAGAGCATAATGTAGCCACCTTGGATCTCAAATAATTAATTACTATAACAAGCAGTTATGTAACTGATACATTTAAACATATATACCAAATATATTAGTAGGTAGAGCTTGACCCCTTAGTTATGCCTCAACATGTAATGCCATTTCTAGAGAACTGCGTGCTTCCAGCATTGTGGCAGCACTTTGAAGTAGACTATTTCCTATTTCAGCAGGCCTACGCACAAAGTGAGATCAGTAAAGTGGTAAAAAGAGGGTGTCCTTAACCTTACTCAACAGATTTGTAATGAACAGTGTGACAGATTTGTGATGTGGAGTACTCATAGAACCCATCTGTAGTCCTAAAGAGTTAGACGAAATACAAAGTGTGTATGTGTGTATGTTTATATGTACTATATAAAATATTATATATATATTAAGGATAACCCGAAATTATTTTTTCTGGCCGAAACCGAAACACTGAGGAAACAATGAGTAAAAACACTTGGCCCGAAAACCGAAACCACAACACAGAAAGAAATTATTATACGATTTTTTTGTAACATTGCTGTTATGGCTGGGACTGTGTGTATTTGCAATTGCATAAATAAATATTCATGGTTCATTGATTAGATCTGTTACAAAACTATGAAACTATTTATTTTGAAATAAAATATATTACTTGGCCCCACCCATGAATGGCCTAAAAGTAAGATAGCTGAAATATTATACAATTAAAGATCTTCTCTCATAAAACAAGTAAATTCAAGTGCATTTTAGTATTCTGCATGAACAAAGTGCATTCAGAAGTGCTTTAAAAACTGTTGAAAGATATAACAACATTCTCTGTAGGCCTAAAACAAAATAGTGTATTAAAATAAAGGCTGACATAGCCCATATCTTAACTGTAATCACTGGAAAACTTTCTTGCCTTTTCAAAAACGTCTGCCACAGACGGAGTGTGTGTGCTCGAAGGGTCTCGCCTCTTCTGTGCTGGATTGGGATGTTTTGATTTTATGCGATAAAATAATCCTGACATTGAGAAAGTCTTTGTGGATGCAACCCCTCTAGAAATGTCGGCATTTCTCGCTTTACAATCGGCTTTCCGTGTGTCTTTCGATAGATATACTTAAATGTAGACTCTAATCCAATCCGGCGCGTGCAGGTTGCAGTTGCTAATTGTGTCATCACTGTTTCGGTCGTGTCAAACGTATTTCAGAATATTTCTGTATTTCAGAATTTCCACCTAAACAATCTCAGCGTTCATCAAAACTGTATTAAGTTTTGAAGCAGGATGTTGATACTGGAGATTATTAAAGAGGACAATTAGTGAAAACAGTTATTTGTGTATACACTGACTTCATGAATACAAGATTAACAGTTTAAACATTTTAAACTGATGGTTACTCAAATGCAACAAATTTAAGGTGATACAACTCAACTC
Source organism: Hemigrammopetersius urotaenia (assembly GCA_037974485.1). Lineage (NCBI taxonomy): Eukaryota > Metazoa > Chordata > Actinopteri > Characiformes > Alestidae > Hemigrammopetersius > Hemigrammopetersius urotaenia. Next base: position 10,317 of record JBBPDC010004866.1, on the reverse strand, counting down.
AACAGTTTATTAATCTTTTTTCTTTTGCGCTGTCTTTTTTAAGCTCAAATAAGATAAAAGACGACAAAAATTATGTTATATTACACTCATGCCTTAACCAGTGGCTGAAATAAATATGTATCTCCACCACTCTGGTAAAGCTGGACAACTACATTCAGCATATCTAGATGTGAAATCTTTCTGGGTGCCACAATCTTACCCAATAGAAAAAGCAGAAGATACTACCTCCGCCTCCTAGTCCTATCCAACATGCAATTCATTCTGGATGTTCTGGTTTTCTGATTTAAAGGCAACATATTTTTGGTGACAAGCTTTAATTAAACCCAGGAATATAATACAATAATTGAAGTGTTATTAGATAATCGTGAGCATTTGTTTGTTTATGTCAATAACTTCTAAAAACCAAAGAAAGCCACCTGTTATGCAATTGAGGTTATCCATAACTTACCATACATTAGCGGTTGTTGAAGCACAAAGGTTTTCAGAGTAGTTGTAGAATATCGTGTCCTTAGTTCACATGCTACCAGTGCTTCTGGGGAAAATACGGCAGAGACATCACTTTTAATCTGATTTCCTGTTCTCTAAAGTCTTGATGACATCACGGCAGAGTAAAAGCACTAGATGGTTCTTTGGCACTCTCACAAAACCACGAGCAGACCTCAAGCCAGCACTTTGTTCCTCTTTCTCTATATTAGAACAGTGTCTCTGTTCTAATATAAGCTACTTTAGCAACCTAATGAGTGCTGGAATAGGCTCCCGCATCCCCTGCATAATGAATGAACGAATGAGTGAACAAATAAACAAATCAATGAATAAAAGTAAAAAAATGAATAAAATTTGAGAGGTTTCCTAGTTTGTTAAAATGATTGGTTTAACCAACAAGAGTATGATTATATTAATATAATTCTAAATCATATGACAAATAATAAGTGATGACAAAAGTTATTTTTTCATGATACTTTCATGATACAATCTTCACGGTGAACACAGCCCCTGTGAAAATGACAGGTTATGTTGCCATGGAAATACAAGAATGCGATGGAAAGAATGTTCTGTTTCTACTTTTTTCCTCATGTTACCCACCTGCCTGACGGCTAAGTCGATAGATTAGACAACTTACATTAGCCAAATATGTTTTCTTTGTTGCTTGGCATAGTTACAAGCATGATTTATTTACCAATTCACAGATGTCAGCATACAAAATACAAGGTTTTTGTTATATGTCTTAAGAAGAATACAGTGATCAAAAATGAGGACATATACATAACGCTGTTTCAAGTCCGAAGATTTTCAATTTAATTCAATTCAATTTTATTTACATAGTGCTTTTTACAACCAAAGTTGTCACAAAGTAGCTTTACAGAGTCCAGGTCCGAGCACCTCGTGAGCAAGCCAGGGTGACAGAGGAGGAAGAAACGTCGAGAGTAACCAAGGCTCAAAAGGGGAACCCGTCCTCCTCTGGTCCACTGTGGGTCTACTTCTTTCTGGACCATTCAACCTCTTCGCCATCACGTCTGGTTACTGTGCTGTGATTCAATCCGTCTAAATCTATGTATGGTTCTCATTACCACATCCTGGAACATGGAGCTTGAGTAGCAGTAGATGAGAGGATCCAGGGCACTGTTCATGTACGTGAACCCGATAGAAAGGCTGAACAGCTCGACACTCAGTTTGTAAGCATTGCAGGATTTCTCCCCTATGTTCTTTATATAGAGTACAGCCAGTCCTGTGGCAACACCAGGGAAAAAGCAAATAATGAAAATCACAACAATTACCAGGACAGTGCGAACAGAACATCTTATATTCTTCTTTTTCTTTTTGTGTCGGCGTAGGGTGCAGATGATTTGGGTCGAGCAGAAAACTAAGATCACAAGAGGGAGGAAAAACTCAGCAACATATACTGTGTAGTGGACCTGAATGCCCAGTGGCACGACCTTATAGGAGTTAAAGCTCCGACAGTAGGTGAAATTGGTGTGATTAAAAAAGAGATTAATAGTCAGCAGAGGCAGCCGCAGCGAGATCACCACAGTCCAGATGAAGCAAGCAATCCCAGCAGCTTGCCATGAGCTAATGAAGTTCACTTTATGATGTGGATGGACAACCTTAAAAAATCGATCCACAGCCACAGCGGTCATGAAGGCGATGCTGGCTGATCGGTTGACCCCGATCATGAAGAGCTTCATCTGACACAGGGCACGGCCGAACACCCAGTCTTCCTGATGCAGCAGATAGTGAATACGGAAAGGCAAGACCAGCAGCAGCAGAAAATCAGCCACAGCCAGGTTCACGAGATACACAACGTTAGGCTTCCAGGAGTGAAGGTGTCGGCAAAAGACCCACAGTGCCATCATATTCGCTGGTACACCCAGCAATAGCTCAATAATGAGCACAGGAGGGAGGAGAGAGGCCAGATGGTACATAGTGAACTGGCCACAGTGAGTATCAGTGGCACTGGAATTCATGGTGTTATGGAATTTCCAAAGCTAAAGCCCACACCTTCTCCAATTTTTTTGTTTGCCTTTCACAAAACTGGCTGCAAATGGCAGTTGAAGCATGGATCTGTTAAAACACAAAGGGAAATGTTGGTGCTCTTTCTACAAATGAAATATAAGCAATTAATATCATTTCCATTATATGTCACACCCACCACCACCCCCGACCTCGAGTGCAGGACAAAGGGGAAGATTATATCGTATCTCAAACAGACTTCGAAGCTGATCTTTAGCAGCTTTCAGCAAAATATAATCACCTGTCAATATTTTCAGAATGGAATCTGACCCAGGAATTTAAATTCATTGAAAAAATTTAAATCAATCATAAACCAGTCATTTCCACATTGTACCTATGAATTACTTAACTAAACCAACACTTGGTCTCTGTTTAGTTACAGTTCTTTCTTCCCTATGTTTTTCAGAAAAGTTAATGTCATTTATTAAGATAATATGTTTTCAGATTAGTATTCAACTTAAAGAAAAGTAAACATAATAGAAGTAAGCAAGTGTAGAAACCCAGTAAAATGGTCCAAGCCTAGAAAAGCAAATAAGACTCGTCTTTCATGTAACATAGTTTTTCATTGCATACAGACATTCAACTTACCAGAGTGGCCTGAAGTGTACAGAGTTTGTGTAGTCTGTCACTAGTCTCTTCAGTCAGAATGCAGCTGTTATCTCTGAGGGACCAACTGCAGCATTTCCTCTCCTTTGACATCACTGATAAGAAAGATGCTGTGAATCAAATCTAATCTTAAAACGGTAAAAATCAGACCAACCTTTTTTATTAATTAATCTGACCAAATCCTTTTTATTCTTTTATTTAACTAGGAACAAAGTACCAAACACTTAGAATTAAAAATCCCCATCCTAAATCCTCAACCCATCCTCATCTTAAAGCAGCATCTTATTCCCTTCAGGTTGAAGTTAAATAGTGCATCATCCATGTCAGCTTTAACTAATTTTTTCATGTGCTTTGAAGCCATGCTTACAGAAATTATAGAATACTTTATATGAAGTCATCCTGGACTGAAATGAAAGCTGTTTTTTCAAATTCTTGAATTCAGGAATATTGATTTATGTTCACAGTGAAGGCGTATGAACTAGAAGAGCAGCTCGATTTTTTCTTCATTTTAAACCTGAACTGGAAATTCTGCATTAATCAGCACAGTTCATTTGGTCATGCAACCCTTTCATTTAATGAAAGAAGGAAATGAATGCAACCATAAGTAACCCTATGACATACAATTCTGAATTAACTGAACAAATTACCATGTAAAATGTAAATCATTAGTATTGGTAACTTACTGTTTTTACTGTCAAGAAAATGTGTTGTCTAAAGCTGTGGTTTATAGACGATAAAGGAAACTGCGACTTCGCAGACGCAACGAATGCAGTATCATAACATGAGGGGAGATGCTTATCTGTCTCAGGATGTTTACCAGTCTTTCTCTCACTCATTATGTGAAAACGCTAACATAAAGTAAAGAAGAAATAATCAGTGTCTTTGTTGTCCTGTGTACTATAAGTCTAGATTATTAGTCTAGATTATTTTTTATCACTACTATTCATAATATTAAAAGTTGAGAAGGTAAACTCAACTGCACCACACTATTCAGTAAGTTGTGCAATTAATTAATCCATACTGGGCATTTCTGCTAGGTTGCTCAGATTCGATAGATATTTGAACTGTTCAGCTTCCACCAGGGACTGGTGCATTGTTTGTTTTACAGAAACGTGTTTTAATGACAACACCAGCTAAAGTAAAGTCAAGTAGCCCCTTATAGTCACATGTGAACACAGCACAGCATACAGTGTGCAATTCTTTCTCTGCATTTACCTATTCACCAAGTGAAGCAGTGGGAGCATTGTGTGGGGATGGTACCTTGCTCAAGGGTGCCATTTGCAGTCCTGAGATATAAATCCATGATGTTCTGATCACAGGGGCAACTCCATAACCATTAGGCCACCAGCTGGGCTGTTAAGATAAATCTGTCCAGTAAGAGTTGTGATGGTGGCTTGTGGTGTGTGGTACCAGAATGCTGCAGTGGTATCAAATCACCGCTCTTCGCCGCAGTCCCCTAGCTCAGAACTTTTGGAAGGGCAGTAACCTGTAACCCAGCACAACCCATACCTGGTGCCCCCCAACAAATTCCCAGTGCCACTGGATCAGGGTGCTGGCCATCACTGCCTGTCCACCCACCAAAACCCCACCACCAGCAAAAGGTTTGACATGCTGAACTAACACCCCAACACCCCTGCACTCCTCCTAAACCTTATGCTGACAGATGGCCTGCTCTCGGCTTTTATAGTGTCATTCAAAGCTACTGCTTACTCATGATATTTACAGAACTTTCAAAACAGGAAGGAGACAAACGAGTCATGACATATAGAGGTCGGGACATGTCCCTAGCATCCCCATGTTAAATGAAGCTTCCATATTTGAGAAATGTCCTGCTCCCTCCAGTGGATAAAGGCTGGTTTTGGGTTAAATGCCAGATTGCCCATATTGTTTTCGTGCCCATGTCCTAAAATCTGTAAAAATTGAAGTAAAGAAAAGCAACTTAACTATATTACAAACTGAAAGTGACAGCTAAGTAAATCTGTCTTAATTAGATGAATTCATGACATACCTGTGAATAAAGAGTTAAGTTTGAATGATAAAATTCATCTCATAATCAAATAACATCAGATTAATCCACCGGAAAGAAGAAATACTCACTTTCTTTTGCTGATGTCAGTAGGTGTCAGTACCCCCTACCCCATTACACAATACACAATTGAGCGGAAGCATCCTTAATATTGACTCATAAGCTGTGTCTAATGTATGCCACTCTTTCCAGTTTTTACAGTAGAAATGTTGCCAATTTTTCGTCTTCAGTGAAGGGTTTAAAAATGAAAGGTCTTTGCAAAAGCTAGAAGACACCTTTATCATTGCTGCATCATAGAGCAAAATTAAAAGATGAGCACTAGAGCTTTCAACAAAATAATTAGCTACCTAAAACTGTAGGTTCTTGTTTAGAATGAAGTAACTGCAGGCAATGGAGAAGTTCGATCCACCAAGTTGAGAAAAAGGAGCCCTTCTGTGTATGTTTGTATGTTTGTGAATGTCCGTGTTTGCCCAAGTGCACTGGACTCTGATCCCCAATAAAGATTTGTTCCACATTTTTATTACAGGGCATAGAAAAGTAAACAGAGGAGATCTAATAATGGCACCATGACAGGTATCTCTTATCAAAAGCTGCCATGATACTGTTTACTCACAATTGTTTCCTTCTTTTGCATTACCAACCCATATATTTTTACGTCCTTTATCATATGCATTTGGTTTCAGTTGTATTTATTCAATTGATTTATTAATAGCATTAATTAATTAATAGCAACAGACAGCCATGCTATTTCTTCCAGGTGCATTATTTACTGAGACACAGTGAAGCACAGGGTGGTGTTTCTTAGACACTGAACGAGCATCAGAATCCTCTTGTTAACCACAGTAAAGAGGAAGCAGATAAACAGAAGCAGATGATGTTGTAGAAAGATACTGTATGGTGTGGTAACTTTGCAAGCTTCAGGCCGTTGGAACCACCAACTGTTACATACTACAGGTTGCATGTAATCATCAAAGACCTATCAGTGTCTTCCCACACCCCCAAGCTTCTCCAGCCTGATAAGCCGGGAAGGGCTCCGGTCTCAATTAAGTTTACTTTTGTGTCTAGTTTCCATACCTCTGATCCCTCTTTCATATATACACACACATATACATATGCATACACACACATATACATGGGCTTAGGCCTAACTGAAATTCTGGGTCCATCCATTCTTTCATTCTGTACATCTTAACGGGACCCCTGGACAAATGAAGGGCTGTCACTGTCATGCTCTGGCTTAATGTTTAGCTTAGGCAAACTAAGGACTACAGATCACCAACAGGGAAATGGCATAAAACTGCTAGCTGTGGCACAGGGCTCAGGTGGACTAGACAAAGAGATGGAGTTCAGAACGCTGCTTGTGAGAAGGGGGAACACAAAGAGTGACAGTGAGTATGAGTTGTGAATACTTCTTTTCTTCAAAGGAAAACCATTCTTCAAACAGGTTTAGCTCTCACATACATGAGTGATCATTCTTTCTTTACCATCACTTGACACACTGTAATTTTTTTTTTGTTATTATTAAATAACCTAGAGAAGCATATATATGTGATTAAACCATGTCCCAGTTCCGACAGTCATATATTTATCAAGGCACAATGTCGTTAAAGCCAATGATACACTAAGACATCAAAAGGTCGGAAGGGTTTATGCATTTATAGTGTTGATTCTTTAAACAGTCAAATATATCAATGAGAGATCAAGTGCTGTGCATTGAAGCCTCTGAAGGGAAGTTGAAATCATCAAATAGGTCACATCAGCGTTTTACATCAAAGCTTTTGTGCATGATTACCACAGTAACCCTGAAGCGTTTGCGTAGAAATGATGCACAGACCTTCTGCAGAAAGGCTACCACAAAGGGTTTGGCTTCACAAAGAGAAGACAAACATTCATTTGTACGAGCAGTTTCTAGGTTCATGAATCAAATGCCAAGAACTTTGATGATCTGAAATTAGTCATTGTGCATACTTACGGATGGGTGATTGAGACCCATCTCCACCACTTACCATAACGCTCATTCATAGTGTTGCTATTCCTGTTGTTCTGCTTGACAGTAAGCAAAAACACTAAGGCAGAATCAAATATTAAACATCCCTGCTTTAATAATACAGTCAAAACTTCACTGAACAGATCTACACTCAATTTGTTTCGAGTGTCAGTTAATTTCTATTAATCACTATTAATAATGTAATGCAATAGAATGTCAATTGTATGATGTTTTTTAGCTCTCTGTGACCAACATCAATGATGGTAAAAGGAATTTCAGAAAGAGCATCATAGCTTTCATTTATCTGAACCTCAAAATCTGAATCATCTTCTACTAGAAGAAGATTCAAACATAGAAAAATCAAACATAGAAAAATAAAAAAGAACCCAAGGCTGAGATCTGACTGAGATATACTACAAACATACATTAACTGTAGAGGAGGGGAAAAAGTGGCCTCTGTTTATTCAAACAAAGAATTTCTATTTACTGTGTGAATTCATGTCACTTTGCTTCAGCAAATTTGCAGTCATAGATAAGACAGATGGGACAGATAAACCATTAAGTATGCAAATCATCACTTTACAAAGAGAATAATCTTCATTTTGTCTCAGTTTTTATTTTTCTACATCGTTTGAACGCCGCAGTTGTGTATCTGCTTGTGTAGTGGGCCTGTTGTTTGTCCCAATATTGCTGCAGTAAGCCTCTAGCCTTACACTAGGCTTTGGAAGACTTTATTCTAGATATTAGAAATGTGCTCTGAGCAATAATAAGAAATAGTAGCAACAACAAAAATTATATTATAATTATTACTGTTATTATTGTTGTTGTTTTTATTCTTCCTCTTATTATTATCATTAATAATAATAACAACAACAACAATAATTATAATAATAATAAGAACTATAATATAACTATTGTTGTTGTTGTTGTTGTTGTTGTTGTTGTTACTTGTAGGTTTGACAGCCCCAGAGAATTCCATTGTGCTAGCTGTGGAGGCACCTTAATGTACCTGAATTCACTAAAAAGAGGCATCTTTAATACTTTTGAAAATATACTGTGTTAAACATTATTATATGTAGCAGAAGGACACCTTGTGCTTGCACAATTTATGTGCTTTTATAATGTGCTTTTATCTCTTATTCAAATATTCTGACAGTTAGAAAGGTTGCCATCACCAAACTATAATATAACCAAGGAAGCTGCTTCTGTTTAAAAAAAAACCTTCACATAATGGACTTTTTCTACACCAGTAAAACATTTCCCTAGTCCCATGTGTCCAGGCCAAGATTCATTTGTGTATTTGTCCACCGGTTAATCAAGAACAGTATAATCAATAAAAATGTTTCTAGGGATGTGTAGATGTGCCCTAACAATGCAGCTTTCTTTCCTTCCTGGAACAGATCCTGGAGTAGACAGAAAAGCCCCTGATCTTTATGGTCAGGTCGCTCTTTCACCTCTTTCTCCACTTGCTCGCTTCTATATCTACGCCCTGCATGGCTGTGTGTGTGAGGTGACGTTCACGGCTGCCTGGAACTGGTACTACGCTCGGGACCAGAGGCTACTGGGCTACACCAGTCTGTGGGCTCTCCTCATCTACAGCTCTGCCATCTTTGTGATGGAGTTCTTGAGTACATGGCTACACCAGAGACACTGCCCCCTACTGCTCAGGGTTACTGTTTATACCCTGTTTATATACCTGTGGGAGTTTAGTTGGGGGTACATGTTGAGGCTGATGGAGGCATGTCCCTGGGACTATTCAGACTTCAAATATAATCTAATAGGATTGGTGACACTGGAATACGCTGTACCTTGGGCCCTAGCTGCTCTTCTAGCCGAGAAACATGTCATTAGGAACACACTGAAGATACGGATAGAAGGGGAATCAGTACTCTCTAGAGGATGAAGCATGTTCTTCAGGCACTTTCACCAGAAATCCAGTGTATTCTTGGTTAGATTACACAAAATGGTTGTGGAAATGTCTGATGTAGATTTCAAGTTTTGACCTAAAGTGTGTATATATAGTCATATGGAAAAGGTTGAATAAGTTCACGCAGCCTCTACAAAGAACAAACTGGCAAACAAGCACATTTTTCTGAACAGTGCACAGTTGTGCGGCTTTTCGTTTTTAACATTTAGTGCATTAATTTTCTTTTTTTCAATTTGAAATATTAAACCTAAACACACAAATGGAAACTGTTATAACTTACACACAATTGTGTTCACTGTAGAGGATATACACTTTATTTATTTATTTTTTTTATTTGACCAGGGTACTCAAAACACTGTAAAGAAACTGTAAGAATAAGTTACTTCATAATGAACTTTTTCAAATCAAACATCAAACATCAAACTGAATAACTTTGTCTATAATTGAATTATTAAATTGGGCAGATATTTTAAATGCAGAACTCTCATTTAAGACCTAGAATAACAATGAGCAAGCTGAGCCCTGCAATCAGGAAGTTGTGGGTTCAAATCCCAAGACCGCTAAGCACCACTGAGCAAGGTCCTGTCCCCACACACTGCTCCCCGGGCGCTGTATTCCTGGCTGCATGTGCTTCACTTGGTGAAAGGATTTTGTGCTGTGGTGTGTTCCTGTATGACAGACTAGTCACTTTCACAAGATATGCAGCTGACTCACACATGGCAGAAAGGAAATCTGCAGATTGTGATCTACATAAGAAGAATGTTTATTTAGTTTCAGACAGTAAGTTCTACATACATCAGTGTCAGTCTCCCAGTTGTTATTTTGCTCAAAACATGTGTTCTTCCTCAGATGTTTAACTACAATACCATTAACATGTTTGATTATTTGATTATTTATCGTCAATTTGAGAGAGTTCAAACAAATCATATTCAAATATACTTGAATATGATTGCAAGGCTTGTTCAAACCTACACACGCCTTGCAATCATATTCAAATATAAAGCATGATATGTTTCTTCCAGTGTAATTATAGGTCTTCAGTTTCAGGGGATTAAAAGAACATCATTATTAAAAGTTTTGTCATTATTTAATAAGGCTTCTTCCTCTCTGGGTCTTGAGACACAAATAGAGCAACACAATCCTTAGACCTCTTCCACTGGAACCTAAGGAGAAAACACACACACACACATACACACACACACACACACAGACACACACACACACACACACACACACACACACACACACACACACACACACACA